>NQII01005950.1:2713-29779 GCA_002778355.1 Clitarchus hookeri
AAGTCTGAGGAGCGTGAGTTGCATGAGCGTGAAATTGCAGAGTACAAGATGAAGCTGCATGCAACAGAGAGTGAGGTGGAGAAACTTGCAGCACGCCTCGAACGTGCTCAGGCAGAGAAGGACCGGCTGGAGGCCAAGCTGGAGAGCTCGCAGTCGGAGCTCGGCAAGTCCAAAGCAGAGCTGGACAATGCGGCCAGCGAGGTGGGACGTAGTGGGGCCGACTGGGAGGCGGCGAAGCAGCGGCTTTCCCGTCTTGAACTTGAAAATGAGCGGCTGAGGCATGACCTAGAACGCTCGCAGACCACATTTGGCAGCATCACGCTCACTACCTTTCAGGAACTTTACCGTATACAGGAGCGAGTGGAAAAGGCATCTGCAGAGTGACGTCGTGCTCAGGCTGAGCTCCGGGTCGCACAGGCTGAAAATGAGCGAGCGCATGCGGAGGCAGCAGGCCTCCAGGAGAAGGTGGAGAAATCACAAGGAGAGGTCTACCGGTTGAAGGCTAGGCTGGAAAATGCCCAGTCAGAGCGAAAAAGCCTGAGAGATGAATATGATCGTGCTCAGGCTGCAGTGGCCCGCTTGCATGCAGAACGTGACAAAATGGCTGGTGGTTTGGAGAAATCAAAAGAAGAACTGGAAAGAACACAGGCAACTTTAGGAAAAGCTCAGCTGCAGCAGGATAAATTACAGAGTGCACTTGACAAAGCACAAAGTGATGTTGACAAACTACAAGAACGATTTGACAAGGGTCAAGCTGAAATAAGACGAGTAAGTAACNTAGTAAGTAACATCTTTTTCTATTTTTATTTTGAAGCTCTTAGTCTTGTTCCCTTTCTTGCCTAGCATTAAAAATCAAAAAATTTTGAAGAGATAGTCATTAGCTTATAATTTTTTTTCTATTAGTTGTTAAAATTAAAAATTAAATTTAATTTTTTTTGGAAGGTAGTTTCTGGGGAAAAACCAAAACACATATTATTAAGTAACTTTCCATCATTAGGAACAAAATTCAGTAAATATTTTATTTTAAGGAAATTAGAATAACATAGAATTTTTAAAATATAAATTCTTTCATTTGGAAGGTTTTTTTTAAAACTGGGCTTCCATTTATTTNCTATTAGTTGTTAAAATTAAAAATTAAATTTTATTTTTTTTGGAAGGTAGTTTCTGGGGAAAAACCAAAACACATATTATTAAGTAACTTTCCATCATTAGGAACAAAATTCAGTAAATATTTTATTTTAAGGAAATTAGAATAACATAGAATTTTTAAAATATAAATTCTTTCATTTGGAAGGTTTTTTTTAAAACTGGGCTTCCATTTATTTAAAAAATATTTCTTTTTTAAGGTTACATATGTATGTCGGTAATGATTTTTGACACACTTTAAAAGTACGCAGTGTCTATAGTTCTTTGATAACATTTGACAATCATTTTTCAGTGGTGCTGGACAACATTGTGTAGCTTCGGTTATTATTCATCTTTGACTGTTCCCAACATAATTTCTGCTGGCGGAATCTCTAGCTATGTTGGTCCTTTGGTTGTGAGTGGAACATTGGCAACACTGTAACCAAGGAATATAATTCTGCCCAGTGTAGTGACTTCCTACAAACAGTAGTGTATTCCTGGAGGTAATGTGATAAGCTTACCTGTAGCATTTATAGTTTCTCCTTTCCTTGGTTCCTGGATGCAAATTATATCAGCAGTGATCAAAACCAAGTGTTACTATGTCCAGTTTCAATACCTTCCTCCTTGGAGGTAGGGAAGGAGGCAGTGTCATCAAAATCAGATCTAGTATCAGGTACCATAAACTGGTTGGATGCATTGTTGGTAATATAACCTGCTTGATGAAAACTCTGTGTGGTGGGTGTCTCACAGCAAAGGAAATGCCTGCATGGCTTTTGCAATCTTCAGACAATGGAGAGCTACTTGGGAATTGCTCTCTTTTCCCTCCGACATGCTGCCCTGCTGTGGCTCAATAGACTCTTTACACTTGTGTCTTGGCAAGGATTAGGGAAAATCACTGGAGGGCTAAGTGAAAGAGGTTTCAAACTCGTTCAAAATAAGAAAAGCATGCATGTATGCGAGCATGTATATGCATGTATAAAATGTTTTTCACAAGGCCATACTCACGTACATTAAGTCTGCAGTGTGTGTTGCATAGTTGAGCAAGGGTTGTCTCATGTCAAAGACAGAGCAAAATGACATGTGATCTACACCTACACATGCACAGTGGTTACAGGTGTGGTTATCAGGCTGGCTGGAGGATTTTATGAGCATCTTGGAGAGCTCATCAAGTTACTTGAGCAGTATGTGGGCAGGCAGTATCCTCTTTGAATAGTACATCTCCCTGCTGGCAGCAGAACAGGTTGGACAACATTTTGGATATACAGTGCTTTGTTCAGTGCTGCCTGAACAAAAGCCAGAGTTTAATGGACATTGTAGGCTGTGATTTGAGGTATTGACCCTATGTGTCACTGTTGTGTACAGTGCAGAAGGTGTCATTCATCTTGTCAGTATTGTACCGGCAGACAACATCACTACCACTGGGGGGTGAAATCAGCTCTCATCACTGAAAGCGATGTTTTGCCATTTTGATCTGTGCACTCCTTTATTAACAACACTAGATGCAGGCTACATGATGGTGAGGTTGGAGTGGAAGTCTGCATAATTGCACTCTCCTAGTGTGACACAACCTGTAATCTGTTCTGTGGTCACTGTGCAGCCTGCTGTGGCTGTTAGTACAATGGCTGTCTTGGCATGTACCTGTATGTCACTGCTGTCTACCAGATAAGTGGGTGTGTGCGCCATCCTCTGACCAATGGTGCAAAGGTTGATGTGCTACTGACCATTTCTTGTCTAATATGTTTTGTAGTTTTTCTCTGGGCATGAACATCCTGTTTCACAGAGCTCAAGCTATGTTAATAATTGCACAAACAGTGAATGTCTAAGGCATCCTGGCATGCTACTAACATTCACCACAGCTTAGGAGCACTATAGGGCACTGAGAAGTACAGGCCACAGATGTAACTACAGGATGGTCTGGGTTTGCACTGGACTACCCATTAGGAAAAAGTGTTAAAAATACACTAATAATCTCTGTGAATTACAACTTCAGAAAGTGCAAGATTACATTGAGATATAAGTTATTTTTTGTTATATTTGTTGGTTTCATTGTAAGTGCTAGTTAGCTATGGACTCCAACATTCTTGAAAGAAACATTGCAAATACAGCTATACTAGCCTTGACCACACTGTTTTTTTAAATTTTGGTGTTGGCTCCTGTTTCCTTCAGAATGGGACTACCAATTTCCAGAACACTAACCAACTCTGGCCACACTCGTGTCTATTTCCTCTGCAAGTCCACAATTGCTGATACACCTCGGATATTTAATGGACAGCAGTTGATTCATGAGTCTTTCACAGTGCTGCACTCGTTGATCATCTCATGTGCTGTTATTTAGTATTGCCACATGCAAATGTGGTCTTTCTCATTCACTTCTGTTTGGGATAACTATTTCATCATATGGTTAATTGAATAAGCATGGTTGGAAATATATTAGTTTGAAGATCACATCATTGTCTGGTCATATGAATGCTCTTCATCTCTGGGACCACAGGTTCAGCCCTCTAGCAGCAACACCAAGTTTTGGTGTGTGGAGTTAAGTGCCCTGTCAAATCAAATGTATGTGCATTTCAGGTCTTTAGAACTCATCTCATTTCTTATAATATCTCTGTGATATTAAACTTTAGGTATTCTATCAGTGTTACCANCAGGTCTTTAGAACTCATCTCATTTCTTATAATATCTCTGTGATATTAAACTTTAGGTATTCTATCAGTGTTACCAACCAGTAAGTGAAATGTGCCAAATGATATGATGATTGATGCGCTGGTTCTCCTCCCTTTGAACTTCCATCCCTTGCTCTCTGTGAGCAGATGCAGATGGAGAAAGAGAAGCAGAACTATGACTTTGAGAACATCCAGTCACAGTTAGACNAGGTCTTTAGAACTCATCTCATTTCTTATAATATCTCTGTGATATTAAACTTTAGGTATTCTATCAGTGTTACCAGTAAGTGAAATGTGCCAAATGATATGATGATTGATGCGCTGGTTCTCCTCCCTTTGAACTTCCATCCCTCTGTGAGCAGATGCAGATGGAGAAAGAGAAGCAGAACTATGACTTTGAGAACATCCAGTCACAGTTAGACAAGGNTGAGCAGATGCAGATGGAGAAAGAGAAGCAGAACTATGACTTTGAGAACATCCAGTCACAGTTAGACAAGGCGCTTGGCCAGGCCACACGGCTACAGAAGGAGCGGGAGGGTGTGCAGCTGGAGGCAGACAGGTTTCGCGACAAGTACGAGAAGGCTCAGGTGTGTACGCTATTCTCTTACTTTCTTTTCTAAAACTAAGCCCAAGCACTATACACCCCTGCACAGTAGTTGCAGGGTCGCCAGCATGATCAGCATCGCAATACAACTTCAGTTCTTCAGAACCGTTAGATTTATAAGATATTCCCTTGTCTAGACTGCCTTTGAGATACCGCATGATGCGTTTTAGGTTNCTTCAGAACCGTTAGATTTATAAGATATTCCCTTGTCTAGACTGCCTTTGAGATACCGCATGATGCGTTTTAGGTAGATCACATCATGTTCGTCCGGATTTTCCATTTGTCGACTGCAATATCCCACGGCGAAACTTATGTCGGGTCTGGTCTTAGTAGAGAGGTACAACAAGCTCCCCACTGCTTCGCGAAAAGGGAAATTTGGTCGTTTGTCAGGCTTTTTTAAATCAGCAGGTTTGTATGCAGTCAATGATGTTTGTGCCGGTTTAGCTTCTGACATGTTGAACTTCTTTAGAACACTTCTTATGAACGATTTCTGGGTGACTTTGACGGCTTCATTTGATTTTTCCAACTCCATACCAAGATAGGAAGTGGGGTTGTTCAAGATGGTTATTTCAAATTCTTTTTCAAGAATTTTTAACAGTTTGTTCATTTTCTTTTCATCCTTTCCAAGTAAAAGTCCGTCATCAACGTGAATCGCCAGGATCAGTGATCTATCCTGGTTCACAAAAATGCAGTGGTCTGTTCTTAATGGATCAAGACCTTGTTGCTTAAGAAAAGTCACTAGTCGTTTTTGCCAACTAGCTGGGGCTTGGCGTAAGCCGTATAAAGCTTTGTTGAGTTTGCAAATTTTGCCGCTATGTTTGCCATAGCCTTCTGGCAAAGACATATAAATGTCTTCCTCAATCAAACCGTGAAGAAAGGCACTCTTCACATCAAAAGTCTTCATTTTCAAGTTGTGTTTGGCTGCATTGGCCAACAGAACACGGAGGGCATCACTGCCAACTACAGCACTGTAGGTTTCGTTGAAATCGATGCCAAATCGCTGCTGACATCCCCGTACAACCAGTCTTGCTTTATACCTGCCATCATCTTTCACTCGAAATACCCACCGACTGCTTAGTACACCTTTTTTAAAAACCCCTGTTTTGTCAATAATGCTCCAAGTTTTATTTTTCTTAAGAGAGTCTTTTTCTTCTCGAATCGCAGCAAGCCATTTGTTTTTGTCAGAGCCATTTACAGCGTCAGTGTATGACAGTAGAGCTGACTCATCCATAGTGTCATCGGTATCATAATCCAGAATGTAGTCTTTTAATTTTGTTGGGGCTTGAGCTTTCCGTAGAGATCTTCTTATTCCAGAAGATTGTTGTACTGGATCATTGTTTGAGTCATCGTGTTCTTGAGCATCTTCGGAGTCTTGGATGTAATTGGATTGTGACTCATCATCAGCGCCTGAGTCATTGTCTTCTTCTTCCGAATAGATTTCACTGCTAGAATCGTGTTCGGAGCTGATTTCACTTTCACTATCTTCTTTTTGGTTGTTGTTGTTTAAGAAGACAAACTGGAAATTTCTTTTGGGTATATTATGATTTTCTCCGGTGAATTTTACATCTCTTGATGTGATGATTTTACGATTTTTTTCGTCGTATAGTCGGTAGCCCATGGTGGTGTAACCGACAAAAATGTACTCATCACTTCTTTGGTCAAGTTTCTTCAAGTGACCCTTTTTGTGGACAAAAGCACGAGATCCGAAAATCTGTAGATTTTTTAAGTTTGGTTGCACACCATTCCACATTTCGTGTGGAGTCTTGTTAGATAGTGCTACAGTCGGGCTGCGGTTCAAGAGATACGTACTTACGTAGAGAGCTTCGCCCCAAAATTCATTACGGAGACCTGAGTCAAAAATTAGCGCGCGCACTTTTTCCATCAGGCTTCTCATTAGGCGTTCACTTTTTCCATTCAGTTCTGGAACGTACGGTGGGGAATAGTCAAATTTTATTCCTTTTTTCTTTGCCCATTCCTTTAAATCACTTGACGAATTTTCTCCCGCGTTGTCACAGCGCAGCATGTGGACTTTTGAGTTCCATTTTGTTTCAAACTCAGCTACGATGCTTTTTAGTTCTTGATCAAGTTCTGACTTGTGTTCCAGTAGAGCAACAACAGAATAATGAGTGTAATCATCAAGAACAGCAAGGAAATATGACTTGTTGTCCCATGTTTCTTCTATTGGCCCACATAGATCAAAATGAAGAATTTCAAGTGGTCTCTTAGCGGTTTTACGAGCATTTTTGAATGGAAGACGGGTTTGCTTTGAGTTTGAGCAAACTTCACATACTCTCTTCTTATCCGGCATTTTCAGTGTTTCCATTCCCTCACTAATTTCCTTCAATTTTGTAATGTTCGCGAAACCCAGATGTGCAAGCTTACGGTGCCACTCTACAGCGCGCTCCTCATCGTATTTTGCAAGAAACGCAGAATTTTCTTTGTCGTGGATGAGTTTTATTTCAAAAAGGTTGGTCTTGTTTTTGTATCCGTGCACCTCGAAATTATCCTTTAGTATCACTACTTTGTTCTTTTTAAAATTGACTAGTCCACCTGATTCAATAATTCTATTCACTGAAAGAAGGTTGGTAGAAAGTTCGGGAACATAGAGAACATCTCTCAAAATACAGTTTTCAAAGCTGATGTCACCCTTTTTGATGGCGACCATCTTGATTCCATCCTTGGCAGTACTTATCTCACAATTTATTTTTACGACATTGGTCAGGTAGTCATCATTATTGCACATGTGACTGGAGCTTCCGGAGTCAACTGTCCATGTATGACTGGTTTTGGTGGTATCATCTTCATGAACCAAAAAAGCCACCTTTTTACCAGTTTTTTTTTGTTTCTTCTTGTCAGTACCATGTGTGAGCTTGAACCCGTAGTTGTTACTTTCTTTGTTATTTGGACGGAAATAGCAGTCGTTGGAGGCATGGTTATTTTTTTTGCAATATTTACAACGTTCCCCCTCGTCTTGAGGACAATTTCTAGCGTAGTGACCTGTCATTTTACAGTTGTAGCAGACTACGTCACGTTTTTGATCACGGGCGGCCTTGAACGCCACAACATCATTGGTTGGTTTTACTGTGCCAATTTTTCCTTCTGCTTTCAACAACCTTGCTATCAAGTTGGCCGAGGTTCTCTCGGCTTTGGGGGCGGAGTCCCACGAAATGACAAAGTTGCTGAATGTCTGTGGCAAAGCAGAAATAATTCTCTGTGTTAGTTCCTCATCCTTGATTTGATGACCGAGGTCACCCAGCTGAGTAACAATGCTTTCCAACTCAGCAATACCCCTCGCCACATCTTTGATCTGGAAACCAAAATACTGTGCTAGTAGGCTATCCTTTAACATACCATTATCTCCCTCATAGATGCTTACCAGTTTGTTGTACATTTCTGCAGCATATTTACAAGACATAATCAGTTGTTTGTTCTTTTTACTGATCGACATTATTATGGCCTTTTGAGCTTTGGCATCCTTCTTTTTATCACTATTCTCTTTGGGCTGAGCTGTATACGAAATTGCATCAAGGGCTTCAGCTGCATTCAACAAAATTATCAACTCAAATCGCCAAGAAGCAAAATTTTCGGGTCCCTCCAATATCTCTATGTTACTGAATTCGTCGTTATTACGGCTGCCCATCTTACCTGGTTTTACTTGTAAGCAGACAAATCGGCGTAATCCTTGGAAACTGTGACACACGTTTTTTACTTTATCATTCGGTACTCAATTTCACTTAATTAACGTCTTTTACCTTTATAAACACTTATTTATATTATTAGAGCACTTGCCTGGACCCATAACCTGATGAAGGAGCCTATTTTATAAAGATAAACAAGGTAATTAGTTTTGTTAAACTTAATAGTTTTTAGTCAAAGAGACACACCCAACACACATTTTTACATTGTTTAAAACTGGCCATAGCACAGAGGATACAAAACAAGGAGATAACTAGATATAATCTATTTTACAATGTTTAGTTATCAAAACTTATCCAAATGTCAAAATTATATATCTTTCAATATTTCAACACTTTTAACTATGTTTTGTCTTTGTGATAGTATGTTTTCAAAATAAAAATGCAAAATATTTTACAACATTTACCTATAATAAATTTGCACTGTTTGTACATACATAACAATTTTCAGTGTTATTTTTTGTTGTGTTTGGTTGGAAATACAACTATGCTTGTTAATTCATTATTTTTAATTCTATAACGGTTGTGGCATACGACATGTATAAAACATTTTTGTTTACTTAATTTCTCAGTCAAAGAGTATGTTTACATGNATAACGGTTGTGGCATACGACATGTATAAAACATTTTTGTTTACTTAATTTCTCAGTCAAAGAGTATGTTTACATGTTTTAATTAATTAAAGTTTATAATCCATTCAGAGTTACTTCATATTTTTCTGAAGCCCTGCTAAACCTCTACTTCCAGGATATTCCTCCGCTTTGTGCAAACTAATCTTTATTAAGTCTAGAAAATCACACCAACGGGCAACGCACCGAACTCGTGCATACTCGGGTCTAATAATATTTTGCATGGGAACTGTTTCTTACTAGGTGTCTACCAACACACGTGTTTCCTCAATGTGTTTCCTCACTGTTTTTATTCATATTTATTATAAATTATTATAATTTATAAATAAAATACAGTTACAACTTCAANGTGTTTCCTCACTGTTTTTATTCATATTTATTATAAATTATTATAATTTATAAATAAAATACAGTTACAACTTCAATTTAACATAAATATTTTGAGATATTTTATGTTGACAGAGACGTAAGATACTTGTGACACATGGCATAGGAAATAGCTAANTGACAGAGACGTAAGATACTTGTGACACATGGCATAGGAAATAGCTAAAGATGCCATACATAGGGTAATTTTTCAAAGTTTGATTTAAAAATGTGAAGAAACCGCGAATATACCTAAAAAAATTTTCCTATATTAAATAAAGCCCCAGTTTTTTATATTTAAAGTAATTAAAACCATTTGTAAACCACCCATACCTTTTATAGGGCCTGGCTTATTTGATTGCACTTTCAGTCTAAAATTATAATATTAATATTTAAATAATTTTGAGATTGTAATCAATCTTAATAATTATTGGAATTGTAATATTTCTTTTATTTTTCGTTTTGTTGCGTTAGGTGGGTTTTATGTTTTGTGCCGGAAACTTGGCTTTTGGTGGGCTCATTTGATTGTGGCAGATGTGGTGATATTTGCCGGGATTTTAATCTTTAAATTCACCGGTGCCACCATAAGGCAGGCTAATTTTATTGCCCAGAAAGTGGTTTTGTTTGTAGGAGGCCCCATCACGTACGGAAGAGGATGGAGGGCCAGCCTGCTCATTATTTTTTAAGTGTAAAATTTCCGCCGCTTGGCGCTGTTTGGCGCCTCTAGACGCCAGCGTCATGATGTGAGTGTTTGATATGACGCCATCAGTTTTCCTTAGCCGGAGGGGCTACTAAGTATCAAATAATGGCCCGTTTCTTAAGTGGAATTACATTTTCTTCGTGATCTGGACAGTTCTGTGCTAGAGGATTTCTCACCGTAACTCAGATGTCCATTTTTGCATAATAAATTACTGTAGCTGGCAGGGCCAAGACACATATTTTCTGAAAGTTTAATTTTGAAGAAACTTAATTCTGGAAGGACACTTATTTTAAACTACTTTTTTACTCAAGATTCTAAACTACTTTTTTGCTCAAGATTCGAAATTTTTGAAGTAGAAATTGGATTTTTCAATTTTTATTAAAATATTAGTTTATTTTATATTTTTTCCACAATATCCCTTTAAACATTCTTTGTAAGGAGGGTGGTGTTTTTGAAGTCGGATAAACTCAGGGCCGCATCTTGGCTTCAGGTTTTTCACGTCAGCATGTTTTATTTTATTATTATTACAAGTTAATGCAGTGCTCATTTATTAATAAACATAACTTTAAAATTATTCCCTTTGCTTTGAATATGTAGATAGTAACATAGTTTCATTTGATTTGTAGTTCTTCACATGTTTGCAATGGTTTCCTGTTGTTAAAGGTAGGTTTTCTTTTCTTTTGCTTTATGGTGTGTGTCAAGATCTACATCACTAATTATAGGCCATCTACTCCCCTAGCAGCTCATCATGCTATACCTGTTTCAAACTATATGAGCACCATAGATCTGGCCCAAATGATGGAAAATATGTTTATTCTTTTTTCTCAAATACTTGAGTCTTGCATGTCTCAAAGAGTCTTGTTTGTTTCAAACGCTTGATTCTTCCCTTACACAACAGGACGGAACTCTTTGACTGAACCTGGCTCAGCAAGTTCAAACTAGTGTGAAGGAGGAAATTTGCAAACACAGCGAGATATTGACAGCAACAGAGTTTTCTTTTTCACTCCCACACGTGCTGTTTGATATTTGTTCAAACTTTTGTATGAATGATCGGGGAAAACATTGTGAAAGCTCTTTCTATTCCTGTAACAGGTGTCTGCGAGCTTATAAATACTTAACTTCGGGTGAACTTGGGTTTTTCAAGTGAGAAGATGGCAGCAAGAGGACAATGCGTAAGTCAGACGGCAGGAAGATGTCTATCACAGTGTAGATAAGTAACTTGTACTTTCTATGATGCACATAGAGTTAATTAGTAGACATTCTGGGGCCAGCACAACCTGTACTTATAAATAGCATCTTTTAGAAATGTCGTGTTCCTCGTCTCATATCGTTTATGCACCACAACTAATTAATTATGTTCAGACTCTGGGTTTTTAAGTGGTTGTTAGTCTAAATGATTTTCTCAGCACCATGTAGTTCCAGTATTTTTGTTTAAACCTTTTTAGGTACTGTGAGGCAGTTTGTCAATTAATTCTATTTTGAGTTAATTTTTGTTGAATCCTCGGCCGTGACTATCTTCCCTCTGACCGTCTTGGAAAGTCGTTCATTATGTTATACAGAGATGCTATCTAAATTGTAATCAAACTGAATCGTTATTATTGTTACTATTCTTTGATGTGCATTAAATTAAAACATAAACCAAACATTCAATATTTCTTTTTACTTGCAATTAGCTAAAATTATGGTTTGAAGGCTTTTTTAATACATTTCAAGCAGCGTAAGTTTCAGTTACTTCTGCATGAGNCATTCAATATTTCTTTTTACTTGCAATTAGCTAAAATTATGGTTTGAAGGCTTTTTTAATACATTTCAAGCAGCGTGTGTTCCAGTTGCTTCTGCATGGGAGAGCATGAAGAAGCCTAAAAATGCATATTACAGTCTACTTCCCATCTACTGTTTTTCAAGGGACTGTCAAAAAATTTCAATACATCCAGAATTTCAGTAAATGAGCGTTTGACATGTACACCTATAAAATACAACTTCTAACCGTATTAAACTTCCTGTTGAGTACTATGATAGTGGTACCGTATACGTGAATAAAGTTTAACTAATAAACACAATAAAATGGACATTTTTAAATCAATTATTACTGTATTAGTATTATTTTAAATAATAGATTACAAAACATTTCACCTCAACTCATTTATACAAAGAATATAACATCACAAAATACAGTATATAATTGATTGTATTCCAACACTGAATGTAAGCCGTCCCCAAATTTTTAAACGCTCTGAAAAAGAAAATAATATGCAACTGAATTTTGGATGTGCCAGGTGCACTCAATCAGCTGGGATTAGGCGAAGAGGTTATAGACCGGTCAGCACGTTCACTGTGGCCGAGATGGAGAAGGGGAAGCAACAGTAGCGGGAGGAGTGNTGGGATTAGGCGAAGAGGTTATCGACCGGTCAGCACGTTCACTGTGGCCGAGATGGAGAAGGGGAAGCAACAGTAGTGGGAGGAGTGAAACAGTTTACCCCTTCCCCTCCAAACCGGTCGGCACACAAGGATGCTACGCTGGTTGCTAGGCAACTAGCTCCCTCCCCACCAGCCGTGCAAGGGGAGGAAACAAACTCTGCAGAATTATAGTGTTTTTAATATTATTATCTCTGTGAAGTAGGTAGCCTATACAGAATATGGTGGCACGAAAGCGAGGATATACTAGTACGTATACTTACCATATTTAGTATGGGAACAGATAACAGAGAAATAATTCCTAACAAGGTAAACACTATTGATATTACATACACACATGACAAAGAAAAACAAATAACAGTACAAATAAAAAAAAACCTTACCAGAAGCGGTACGAGTGACCTTGGACTGTAACAGAAATATACATAGATATACATGCACTTTGCATGTATGCTCGAGTAAAACCTTAAATAAATTCTCTTTCTGCATGAAATAAAAATCAACATGTAATGGAAATTGAAATGGAGTAAAAATTTATTTAGGAAAGTTGTCAGAAGAGTTGGAGTTCCTATAGAATAATTGATAGGGATGCTGCCCACAACTAATTTTTTTATGTGCAATATCAATCATCTTTTCTTTGCAAACACCCTTATACTGAATAAATAATAGTTTTATTTTATTGGGTGCCTTTCATGCATCGAGATCAACTGAAGTCAGGTACTTAGTTCTTTAATACAATCCTTCTCCTGGGAAAATCACGAAACACGACGTAGCTCAAAAGCAAAAGTGATCTCATTTAACCACTGGGTGAAACATCAAACTTAACTTCAATTCCTTCATTTTTAAATATGTCTGAGAAAGTTTTGCAGCGAAATTTTATAGGCATTACTTTTAAATGTTCTTAATGTGATAACCAATTTTACATCACTCAAGTTACAGTTTAGGTAGGCATACATATGTAAGGAAACAAAAATAAATAAACAAAGGTAGAACACTTTCATTTACACAAGTTTTTAGAGCAGCAATCAAGATCAAGATAAATTTAAATCTCTGACGTCCAACGATAGCTGCATTCGCGGCATGGCCTTTCGAAGCCTAGCCCGCACACAGAAGCTGGAAGTCGTGAAGTCGACGCACTAAAAATACTAAATTACTTTATGTTGCATTTGAGGGCCTCTTCACTGCTATTTCCCACGCAAATGCAGACCCAAGACATTTTTGTCAGCATCGCCAACTAACTTTACGTCAGCGCAGCGTTGTAACAAAAAAAAGACAAGGCGATGTCTCCAAGCCCTATGTCATGCTGCCTGAGAAGAAACGAGCTGAAAGCGATCTCAAAATCACAATCAAAATACACAATAAACAAGATACTCATTCCAAAATGAAATATCAGCTTCACCACATAGAAATACCTTTAAAACATCTACTAATGTCACAAACTTCAGTAAGGTTTGTAAGTACAGAGTTCTATGAGTCTATGAAAATAAACAAATATTATTTGTTTAAATACCTTGCTTAGCAACCACAATTAACAATATCTGCCATTAATAAAAATTTATCTGAACTGTCAAACGTAATTAAACATACTACTCTGGTTTGAGATTCATTAAAATTAAATATAACTTGAGGGTAAATTTACAAAAATACTAAAATTGCTTATAATAAAGTTAAACTAAATAACCATCTACTTAAATCTATAGTAATGCTATAGAATATTACAGAGGAAAACAGAAGCTTACGCAATCCAAGTCACATATCTACACTTACGTTGACGATTCTGTGCTCGCGTGGCAAATGCGTAGTTGAAGTAATTAATATTTCACTTAAAAAGTGTGATTTTGAGACAGAAAATAATAAATAAGGCAATTAAAATTTATTTTTTTGGGGTCGTCAATAATTAATTGTTGAAAACCACGTCCTATGATTTTCCTGTACACTTAAGACTGTCGCAAGTTACGCAGCACTTCGCCTCGATGCTTATGCATTATTTGATGACAAAGGATGTCAAATAGGCCTCTCCATGATATCAGTTTATTCAGAAGACGTGTGTGTATTGAAGTTAATGAATATAAATCCTTCGATCTCTCCGCAATAAGCTACTGAAAATTAACTTTGTACTAGGTAATACAAGTTGCTTGATGTTAAAACAATTTTTGGTGACAATGGGAGGTCAAGTATACGCTTCTAGGCATATAATTTTATTCGGAAGATGCTGCNGTTAAAACAATTTTTGGTGACAATGGGAGGTCAAGTATACGCTTCTAGGCATATAATTTTATTCGGAAGATGCTGCCTATTGAGTTAAATTAATATTTTGTTTAAAAATCATGTTGATTTTATGCCAGGTTCAATTTNTTCGGAAGATGCTGCCTATTGAGTTAAATTAATATTTTGTTTAAAAATCATGTTGATTTTATGCCAGGTTCAATTTAATACCAACTTTATGGGAAAAAACTACCTTTAAACACAAAAGAAACGTCTGTGCAAAAAATAATTCCTCATTAAAATGTATTGCCTAACATTTTCAGGCAAAACCATTTTCTTTCAAATACTAGTGATAGTAGGTGCAACTATTTTGAGCAAGGAATAATCTGGATAAAATTTATAGGATACGATTACCATGACATACTTGTGACCGCCGTGACCTTGTTAGAGGTCATTCGGCGGAGCACAACCGCCGTATGGTGCGATGCGTTTGACAGGATGACTGTGTGTTATTAAACTGAGTTCACAGCATTAGTTTTATTTAATGCTTCCTATACCATACCTATTTCGCTCTTGCCAGGCATGTAAGGGGTGGAAGCAAGCATGCATGACAGAGAGAGTGAAAGAGAGGACACAAGGACCCCACGCTGGTTGCAGGTAACCGCTCCCCTTCTAGTCAGGTGTGAAAAGAGGTGTGTGTGTGTGCCAGAGTCGCTGGCCGAAACCATCAGCCTAACTGGAACAATGTATTGCAGAGATGATAAACGGCGGCACATTTTACNCCAGAGTCGCTGGCCGAAACCATCAGCCTAACTGGAACAATGTATTGCAGAGATGATAAACGGCGGCACATTTTATGTACGAGGGTTATTCGGAAAGTAAGGTCCGATTTTTTATAAAACATAAACCATCACAGATTTTTTCAAAAAACGTTTTTTATTTAATTCCTTACGTGTTTCTCTATTTTTCTTTACAGTTTCCATATTTGTTAAAACATTTGTCATAACGTTCTACAAGTTTTTGTATGTCTAAGTCATAGACGTCTGNATTTGTCATAACGTTCTACAAGCTTTTGTATGCCTAAGTCATAGATGTCTGCCGCCTGTGAGGATAACCAGTCTGTAACTGCTTCTTTCACCTCGTCATCTGTGGCGAAGCGCTTGCCTACCTAAAGGCATTTACCTTTAGGTAGTGGAACAAGTGAATATTGCTTGGTGCCAAGTCTGGACTGTACGGTGGGTGGTCAATCTGTTCCCATCCAAAAGATCTGATCAGATTTTGGGTGTGAATGGCAGAATGGGGTCTGACATTGTCATGCAGCAACAAAACTCCAGACGTCAGAAGGCCACGTCGCTTATTTCGTATTGCACGTCAAAGTTTAGTCAGGGTAATGCAGTAAGCAGCTGCATTGATTGTTGTCCCTTGCTGCATAAACTCGACTAACACGACTCCATGTCTATCCCAAAACACGGTTGCCATAACCTTGCATGTTGAGATTGTCCGCTTGGCCTTGACTTTGACTGGTGATGTCGGGTGACGCTATTCCATTGACTGACGTGTAGACTCTGGGGTCATGCGAGAAACCCACGTCTCGTCCCCTGTGACAATCTTCTCTAAAAATTGATCACCTTCCTTTTGGTATTGGTCCAAAACATCAAGAGCACAAGCCATTCTTTTCATTTGGTGTTCCTCAGTAAGCAGCCTGGGAACCCAACGTGCACACAATTTGTGAAATTGCAAATTTTCAGAGACAATTTTGTGCAAAGTTGTTCTACCCACATTCGGAAATTCCAATGCTAAAGTTGAAATTGTGAATCGCCGGTCTTCACGAATCTTTTCGTCCACGGCTTTGACCAAATCTTCTGTGATCACTGATGGTCGGCCTGATCGCGGTTCATCATGGACATTTTCCCGTCCGTCCTTGAAAGCTCTCACCCACTTACGCACTTTGCTGTCACTCATCGCATTGGGGCCATACACTTGACTTATCTGTCGATGAACTTCCGCTGCTGAAACGTTTCTTGCTGTCAAAAACTGAATCACTGACCGTATTTCACAGTCGGCGGGCTGATCAATTGTTTTAAACATTTTGAACTGACACTGTAAACAGCACACTGCAACAATACCAATGCAAATGGCGTCGTTTGACGAGCAAGGCATGCCGGGTGCCGGTGCGCATGCGCGTTACAATGTTTGCGCGACATTCAATTAGCTACGGCGATTCTGACCTGATTTTCCGAATAACCCTCATATTTCACACCCAGTTATTAGACGTTTGCATAAACAACCAGCTTAAAAAGATTTATGCGGGAAATCTTAAGTGACTNCCAGTTATTAGACGTTTGCATAAACAACCAGCTTAAAAAGATTTATGCGGGAAATCTTAAGTGACTGGTCCAAAAGATATTTAAATTGATGCAATAATTTATAAATGATAAAAGCGGGAAATTGTATAACTATTTATATAGGAATTTTGCCAGAATTACTGAAAATTAACATTGGTTACGGTTTATCGGTACATGTGCTTTCTGTGCATAGGGTCCACTGTAATAAGCTTTTGTAGTGTCCGCTGGCCAGTGTTGTTGAGGTGTTGTCCCAGGAAGGAATGATGCCATGGTCATCTGCCTGCAGTCATCAGGGACGTTAGCTCTAACATCGAGTCTTTGAAGTAATGTGTCGGGCTTGATACTTTCTTGCCATGTTACAATGTTTAATCTGGGCATCATTCCAAATTTTATTTGGAATCCTCGTGAATGTACGAGGTAACTGAGATGCAGCAAATGTGTCTTCACTTTCANATCATTCCAAATTTTATTTGGAATCCTCGTGAATGTACGAGGTAACTGAGATGCAGCAAATGTGTCTTCACTTTCCCATGAGTTAAGCAAGGGAACTTTGATTTAATAAATTGCTCCGTGATTTGATTAATTAATTCAGAATGGGACAAAGAACATGAAATAACTGTAAATTAATTAAACATCTACATTACCGTACATATTATTTTCCCCTTAAATAAATAGTTCCTGAAAATGCCTATTTTTTTTTGTATTAACGCACATACTGTCCTGAGAAACCACTTATGTTTATTATTATGATCGTACTTTTAGTGAGAGAGGTGGGAATAGGCTAGTACATTTTGCTGTAGTTTAAAAATTCTAAATTTCCGGACAACATCATAAGTTTTAATTTATTATTCAGAAA
This sequence comes from Clitarchus hookeri, assembly GCA_002778355.1. Classification (NCBI taxonomy): domain Eukaryota; kingdom Metazoa; phylum Arthropoda; class Insecta; order Phasmatodea; family Phasmatidae; genus Clitarchus; species Clitarchus hookeri. The sequence goes on from NQII01005950.1 coordinate 20,317, forward strand.
TTGAGTTTGGTTATTAAGTGTAGTGTTTTGTCATCCTTGGAAAATTGTGTAGTGTATGTTCTGTGTGCTTATCTAATTTAATTGATATGTTATTCCATTGCACATCATGTTTTAATCATCTTAACTTACTATCACATTGAGATGCTGTGACATTAATCTGTTGTGTATTACCAGGATGTTGAAATAAAAATATTTTGCAACAGCATTGTACTTTGCACATATTTGCCTAGCACACCAGAGACACCATTTCACAATTTTCAGCACACACTTGAACGTTAAATTGTGTGTTCGTCATTCCTTGCCTTACGACAGTTGAGAGCTGGCCCGTCACTCATAGATCACGTCTCTTTTTTTTTTTTGTACAGGAGACACTCATTAACTTACCTCAGCACTTAATATGTGTAGATTTTTAGCATTTTCAAGTATANATCATTCCAAATTTTATTTGGAATCCTCGTGAATGTACGAGGTAACTGAGATGCAGCAAATGTGTCTTCACTTTCACATGAGTTAAGCAAGGGAACTTTGATTTAATAAATTGCTCTGTGATTTAATTAATTAATTCAGAATGGGACAAAGAACATGAAATAACTGTAAATTAATTAAACATCTACATTACCGTACATATTATTTTCCCCTTAAATAAATAGTTCCTGAAAATGCCAATTTTTTTTGTATTAACGCACATACTGTCCTGAGAAACCACTTATGTTTATTATTATGAACGTACTTTTAGTGAGAGAGGTGGGAATAGGCTAGTACATTTTGCTGTAGTTTAAAAATTCTAAATTTCCGGACAACATCATAAGTTTTAATTTATTATTCAGAAATTGAGTTTGGTTATTAAGTGTAGTGTTTTGTCATCCTTGGAAAATTGTGAAGTGTATGTTCTGTGTGCTTATCTAATTTAATTGATATGTTATTCCATTGCACATCATGTTTTAATCATCTTAACTTACTATCACATTGAGATGCTGTGACATTAATCTGTTGTGTATTACCAGGATGTTGAAATAAAAATATTTTGCAACAGCATTGTACTTTGCACATATTTGCCTAGCACACCAGAGACACCATTTCACAATTTTCAGCACACACTTGAACGTTAAATTGTGTGTTCGTCATTCCTTGCCTTACGACAGTTGAGAGCTGGCCCGTCACTCATAGATCACGTCTCTTTCTTTTTTTTGTACAGGAGACACTCATTAACTTACCTCAGCACTTAATATGTGTAGATTTTTAGCATTTTCAAGTATATTGCTGATAATTAATATTATTGTAAAAGAATGGGTCGTGGCTTCTCTAGGCTCCCTGGGTCCAACGTCTGCTGTTTCCACTCATGGTGACAATTTGTGGATGGTACTTATTATTAGAATAATTTTCCCGTAAATTTAGGGTGGTTAGACAGTTTGAATGTGTAGACGTAAGTTGTACAATCTAGCAATTGTGCGAAACAACAAGACTGTCTTCTTTTTCAGACAAATGCAGATCCAGTCGAACTTGAACCAGTATTGGTGGAAAATGGTACCGCCGAGGAGCCTAACTCCCAAAGAGTGACCAAAGCACAGAAGAGGAGAGAGAAGAAGGCTATGAAGGAGAGAGAGAGGGAACAGCTAATCATTGCTCAAGAAGAGCAGAACAAGTGTGGTGCGAGGAACATTGAGACACAGGCGATAAAACAGTTGCTGAAGGCGCGGAATCTGATGATACATGAAATACCTTCGAACGGTGATTGGTATGTACTCTTGTTTTTTTACATATTCTGATTCATAGGAAACATCTTGAGACAGTATCAGTCTAAATTTCTGATTCTGATTTGATTTATTAGGTATTACGCTTTGCAGTGTATATGTTATCTCCATTTTAATGGTAATTACATTAACTTTAATAGCATGTACAGTCAACTCGTGATTCTATGACCTTTCTTGGTTCTGGGGAAAGGGTTGTTATTGTGAAGAGGTTGTTATCAGAATTTTGACCAATTTTAACGCAGCCTCCAATCCCTATATGCAAAATTTGTTTTAAAATTGTACTTCAGTCAATTTTAATGGCTTTCATGGCAGATTACACGTTATACAGTAGGCCCTCGATTTTACGAGGTCCCACAGTTCCTGAGAATAATTTTGTGGAATCATTACATTTGTAAAATCAAAACTGACCAATTTTGAACCCTAAAAAAATTCGAAATTGTGTTTAATTGCATTATGAAAAGGAGACAGAAAATGCAAGTACTCACAGGGCGGTACTCATGGATACACACACATCACACACAAAAGTCGGATGAACACATTTTCCATGCAGATGGGTGGTCGCAACGTTTTCGTCGGCTAGGCCAACTTAAGGCTGAAAGAAGCCTGAAGAAGCTGGTCTAGTCAGCAAAACGTTGCAACAGCGCATCCACGTGGAAAATGTGTTCGCCCAACTTTTGTGTGTGTATCTACGTGTACTGCCCCGCGAGTACTTGTGTTTCCTGTCTCTTTTTTATAATGTAATTACTGTAGTAGCCTAGCGGCCTATTTCCACCATAAAAAATTGTGTTGAGTGTGTTTTTTCGATGAAGTCATTGTTTCATTGTCTCAAACATGAAATCAGTGTGTTTTTTAAATGTTGTGTGAATTTAATTAAATAGACTGACATCTTCCAAATAAAATGATACCACAGAAGTGTATAATTGAGCTCCCTTTCTCACTATAAATGTTTATGACATCACGTGGCATGTAAGTTTGTAAGTTTTACAGAGCGTGAAGTTCATTTTTAGAGGCTGCCTGCGAGAAAATCAGAGGATGTGGATTTAATACGTACATTAATTTATTTCAATAGATAAGTCTTATGAGTAAAGGGATAACCCTTTGTTGTCAAATAATACAAAAGCACCGAGTAACTCGTGGAAATTGCCAAATGACATTTAATGGGAAAATCTGAGGATGTGGTTTTGAATGAAATTATTGAAGGTCATGAAGGAACTTAATTCTGATTGCCATATTTATTATTTGATAAGTTATAAGAAATACAGTAGAATCACACCATGGGAATGGGCTATGACTATGACACATTTGCCATAGCAATATTGTGTAATGCGCTGTCATGTTCTATATTGAATACGAGGTCAATATGCTCATTTAAAATGAGTGCCTTTTTATATTCTCGCTCGTAGTAAGGATAATGTTCCACAAGTTGATGCAGGTGTAAATATTTTCCTTTTTGGTACGCAAACATTCTGCATGGACATCAAAAGAATGTTAACAACTCTTTCTCTCATGTACACAAAGGGAAGGGATGGAAATGAGTGAGAATTGCTATACGGGACTACCAAAATAAATGCAACAAACTTATTTCTCAGGCTACGTCCTTAATGTTTTTCACCTTTGCAACTAAGTTTTTCACTGATCCCTGAAAGAGGGTTGTTATTTCCATGGTTACAAAATTGAGCATTGACTGTAGGGGCCTATATTGTTCCAATGCAGCGATATGAACTCTCGTAATGATGTGCAGTGAAATAACAATGCTGTATGTATACATCAATAAAAAATTAGTACTGAGCCGGTACCAATAGCCGATATCTAGCCAATTATAGGATGCTGGAACCACCCAAAGTCAGATTTTTCTTACCCATTTGTGATGTGAGAATCGTGTTCATAAAAATGTGTCTTCCTTTGTAAGTTTTGTTTGGATGACAAGAATTTCAATTCTTCGTGTTACTTTGGCTAGCCAATTTTTCAAAATATAGCGACTTCTAACCTTCAAACAATGCACTTGTTACTAGAGCTGGGCGGGATCCCGACTTTTTGGCAAAAATTCTGGAAATATATTTTTTTTAAATGTCTGGCGGGAAATAATTTTTCCTTAAATTTTTCGGGATAAAAATTATTCTACCTATTTTGCTGTTATTTCTGTGTTCAATAACACACATGTAAGAGAGGGCCTACATGGCCCTAATCTTGCCAGCATAAGTAAATAATAAATAAATGCAAGTCAACGTACCTATCATTATTAATGGTTTCATATAAATATAATGCATACAAAGTTTGCCACCGGTCGTCGTATGTAAACAAACTTCTGTGTGCCTTCCTTAAATAAATGACTGCTCATTCCTCTAAATGGTATTTCTATTTCGCTAATGGTATTTTTTTTTGCCGTTCATTACTTGTTATAGAATCGTGAATATATTTTTAAAACAAAAGTATTTTTTATGGATAATGGCATTCAGTTGTGCGTGGATAAACATTTTCCTCTGCAAGTATTTTAGCGGCTGAATTAATGCACACTGCTCACAAGCATCAAGAAAGTAACGTTTTGAATTTTAAGCCCGTATTGTTTAAGAATCGAGGTGGCTATGAAATGAGTCTCTTACTTTTCACGCACTCTTAACTTTGTTTAATTTTATGAACTTCTTAGAAACACTACCAAATAATTCCATCGCGGGCTGAAAGGCATATCAAATGCATACATGTAAAATTACATTTTAATTGGTGTGAATGCAATTGCATTTCCACGTAAGTTCATAAAAATCGGAATGATTGTGCATTTCTATGGCCACATGATTCTTTTTTTTGTAGGTTACACGGCCTCCGAACAGTTGTCGAACGCGACACATCTTCATCTAAGGTGGTATTTTATTGGCCAGCACTTTGTAATGTTGCGTCTGCATCTTCAAGCGTGGTTAATCGTGCTCCGTGGTTTCATTCGCGCCCCGCGGCCGAGCGCCATATTGTAAAGTTCCGTCTTTATAATATTACCGCCTCACAGTTCACTGATTAAATACAAAGAAGAAGTTCCAGATTAGTTTGCTTTATACTTTATTTATCATTGAGAAGGTTCACGGTGCACAGACGACTTTCCAGTTTGCAGAGTACGAACTTTCACAATTAGTTATCCCAGTGCAGAAAACAGCGCCACAGTTGTTTACAGTTTAGTAGTGTCTCAAACTTGCATCGCAAGACTCTCCTGGCACCCTAACGACCCACGCCCTTTCGGGCTGGTGCGTCTTCGCACGCCCGACGCGTCTTCTTCGACGGTTAGTTACTTTCTCTCTAGGCGATAGGCACCACCAGTATATATTAGGCAGGCCTATCCCCCCCTTCTCCTAAGATAAGCGCAAGGCCTCCGGCGATGCCAGTAGCGTCATCCAAACTACGCTGTGTCCCGCGCTCACAACATGTTGTTGTACTCGCAACTGCGTCACGTCGCAGCCGCATAACCAAAACAACAACTTTCGAAACTAGACGGTAAACGGACGTAAACAGCAGATGTCCGCACACGTCTGCTCGACAAACAAACACGGGAAACTAGCCACCGCGGATTTACTTGAAACTTGATCAAATATTACGAAGCTTTCCAAAGCTAAATACACACGAAAGAAGTTACACTCCTGTCCCGAAAAATTAAGCATATTGCATCATTACAACTTCACATGACATGNAAATACACACGAAAGAAGTTACACTCCTGTCCCGAAAAATTAAGCATATTGCATCATTACAACTTCACATGACATAGAATGTCGCCCAATAATAGTCGTTGTTAGGAACAGTACTGCTCGTGTTTTTATTTTGCTAATCACCTGTACGTGTTATTTATTGCATGATTTAACACAATTAAATTTTTATTCAGAGATAATTTTTTATCAATAAACTTGTAGTTTTGAATGAAAGTTAAAAATTGTGTGTGATTTGTAGTGTGGTAACCTATACCTATGACACGTTAATTTGTTACTAAACATTATTTATAAGTTTGTTTTTAATATTTTATTTACTCACTCTACAGTTTGTTGACATAGATCGTTAGAAGCAATATGGATATGACAAATAGTGGTGAGAAATTCAAAGTGCCTATTTGGCATTTTTACAAGAAAAAAAATGCCAGACAATGTGTCGGCAAAATGCAAGGCTTGTTCTAAAATATTGAAAACAAATTTTGGTAGTACATCTGGCCTTCTAAGACACATTTCTCAACATTCTGTGTTCAAAAGTGAAATTGATCAAATGGAAAAAACACGGAAACCAGGCAGGGACACGCAAAACTGACATCCTAAATGAAGCAGCAGAACAAAGACAAAAACAGCTTCGCTTGGACGACACTTATAAGTGGCCATCNAAACTGACATCCTAAATGAAGCAGCAGAACAAAGACAAAAACAGCTTCGCTTGGACGACACTTATAAGTGGCCATCTACTCACGGAAGGGCTACGAAAATAACAGATAATATAAATGAATGGATAGCTAGGGCCATGTTACTGTATAGTGTCATTGAAAACAAAAAATTTCATGAAATATTCAAAGTGGCCCAACCACTTTATTCAGTTCCGTCGAGGAATACATTTTCAAGGAGGATAATATTTCAGTATAATTAAACTGTTACAATATTTGTGCTGTAGTGTCAAAACTTAACAGTATGTATTATAATAGTATACGTTTTATTGTGACTTGCATTATTTGACATAATACATTAATCTTAAGTTTTTATTTGTACATTTCGTTAATTTTCTAGTGACCGAAAAATTCCCGATCCCGTCCTGTTTCCCGAGGGAAATTATTTTTCCTGCCCAAAATTGTCCCGAGCTCAAATTACCTTTGCCCTCCAGCTCTACTTGTTACAGATTTAGCACATTGGATCTTTCCATTACAACAGTGTTGGGAGAATTAGGTATTCAATTAATAGGGTCAAAAATTTTGTCATGGGTGTGAAGGTAAACCAGCTGTAAAATGTGACATGATGATAATTGGCTATCAGTATTGTAAAAAAATAATTATTCAACCTATTGGTTTACGTTGGTACACTAAAAATCATTTAAATTTTGAGCTCACTTTTTCAAATAATTAAATGAACAGAGGTACTGCTGTCTGTTATTGTTGTACATTGTGTAGTTAGGTTGAGTTGAATTTCATTCAAGCGACGTGTACAAGTTAAGGTTGAGGTATTTTTAAGGTGTGAAATAATTAGGCATGAATCTAAAAAGTAATGTGTGGAATTTATTTACAGTTTGCACTAGCAGTGAAAATAAGTCATTGTGCAATATTGGCAAATGCCTCTTGTACCTGGGCAGAAATGACTGCCGGTCGTACTCTACTTCTTATTTGAAGTGCTGCCTTAAGGGTTAGAACCTTGACAGAATAACAAACTAAAACTAGAGCTGCCTATTTTCAAGAAATGCACAACAACATTCGTATAAAGTTTAGGGGCTATATGCGAAAGTTCCAACATCAAGTAAAAACGTCATAAATGTTTAAGAAACTTAACTCCTTCACCTAATCAAGCTAAAAAAATNAAAGTTCCAACATCAAGTAAAAACGTCATAAATGTTTAAGAAACTTAACTCCTTCACCTAATCAAGCTAAAAAAATAACAATACTGGTTTGAAAAAATTTTTGCACAGATTTTGTTTGTATCCACTTTGTGAAACCTGCTGTACTTCTATCTGATATTGGCAAGGAAGTATATGTTCGTACTGGTATCTAAAAAAAATCTTTACTGGCTCAGCTGTAGTAAAAATCTGTTGCGATATTATGAAAAATCACTGCTGTTCTTATATCATTACTAACTGATAACATAGTTTTTCTATACGTTTTTAGTTTGGGCATGTTCCTCTGAAATCAGTGTTAACATTGCACAAGTTTGCACCCGGCACAGAACTTGTTGGCTGCTCGAGGTCAGGCGATCTGCGGTGCTCCTCCCACCTGCTGAAACCAGTAACCTATCACAGCCGTGTGCTGTTGCGTAGTTCGCGGTGTTACAGCGGCCACAGCGAATCAAGCAAAATGTTTCTCAGGTGCGCTCAAAAAATGGTGAAAGATTGAATTAAAATCCAGTCACTTTTAGCAAGAGGCTCATTTTGCTGAATAAGTACGAGAAAACCCTAATTCTGTATCTCTATCCATTAGTGTTGTACATCATTAAAGAGTGTTCATGACAGCAGGCATGAACTCACGACTATTTCTTCAGAATAGAAAATGTTATCTGTTATTCCCTTGAGAGGGAACAATATTTCGTAGTTATATCTATAGTCTGTTCACGACTGGAAGAAACCTTTGAAAATTAACCTATGAAAAAACACCCTAGCCATTAGCGACATGCATATAACATTACAAACAGCGGCGAGCACGGATACAGTTATGCCGTTAGGTTGCCAGCACAAAGAGAGGAAATAGTTCCAAAGATTTAACGTAATTGTTAATTTATCGCTTACAAATGGGTGTCGAAAAGACTTGTATCTTATTATGCCAATTATTAATGACGTGATGCTAACGTATTTAGGTTTCAATGTTTCTTGCATAGTCACATGATCACGCTCAAGGTGAAAGTAACGTGGCCATTTGTTTACTAACCTTCGTTCCTTTTGTTGTTGACACACGTGCCAGAGAATTTGTGCGATTATCTTGTTTAACGTATAACAATTCATTTGTTTGTCTTGTTTTACTAATATCCGCTCTTTATTATTTGGTTGTTAATAATGTATGATTTTAATTTGTCCTCACTTTCTAGTTGTACTGTTTTTGTGTGTTTCGTGCAGGTGTTACCAAATTTTCAAAACTTTGGCCACAGAGTTCTTAAGAAGTATATAAAGGTGAAATAGCAGCTTATTCCACAAACTTGAGGCGCGCACGCTACCAGAATGGTATTACTGACGAGCAAGAGTCTGAGCTCCTCCTCCCTAATCAGCGCCTGCTAACTAACTTGCCAGNTACCAGAATGGTATTACTGACGAGCAAGAGTCTGAGCTCCTCCTCCCTAATCAGCGCCTGCTAACTAACTTGCCAGTGCTTCGGTTATGTTTGAATTGTTCAATTCGCAATTTAGTAATATGTGATTCAGTAGCTTTCTGTTCGGTTTCTCTCTGTAGTAATTTCTTTAGTAATTGTAAAAATTCGTTAAATTCTGATATCTAAAAAAAATATTAAAAATAATATGTTCAAGGGATTTTAATGCTTAGAAAAAAAATGTAACTTATTTACATAATTCGTGAAATACTACATAGATGTTACTATATTTCAAAATTAAATTTAGGCATAACACTAGTATGCTTTAAAAAATTTGTTCAAAACTTAAGATTTCGCCTTCTGACGTAGCGCAAGTATTTATTACGTTTGTTTGTACCCCATTGTACCTGTTAACGAAGTCTGTATGGTGGAATTCTAATCAGCGCTTGGCTAGTCTGAATAAGACAACCATATCTCAGGGAATAGAGATCGCCAAGTATCTGATTAATAGTTTTACCTATACGGAACTCGTAGAGGAATGTTAAGGGAGAGCATCGTGCGTTTAAAGCAGAACAAATTTTATTTAGTGTAATTAAAGAACCTTTCGATGAATACTACATGACTGTGGATGAAACCAGAGAGTGGCTAAATAACTTTTGTTGGCATTTCAATTTAATGGAGATAAGGATAAGATATTAACTTTCAAAAAGAATTTATTGGATGTTATCACTCTTCAAGCTGATAAAGAATGTCCTTGAGATTGTCTCGC
>NQII01005950.1:29885-105021 GCA_002778355.1 Clitarchus hookeri
TTTTTTGGAACTTTTGAAAAGTTGAGACTTTTCAAAAGTTGAACTTTTGAAATGTTGATACTTTTCATAAGTACATTTGAAAAAAACTAATTTTTAAAAATTATTTTATGAAAAAATAATTTTTATAAAAAATTATTTTTAAAATAAATTTTTTGCAATTTTGCAAATTTTTTGCACTTTTTGGCACTGGCTGCCAAGATGGCCGCCATTGNTCCCACAGCATACAAGCCAACTTTCACAACCATGATTGCAGATGCCCGTCTTAACACTGGGTATTGTAACAAAAACAATTGTTATGAACAATTTGAACTTCAGAATATTATTAATGCTAGGCTTGCCATAATAGATGACCCAAATTTCGACAATGTTTCTAAAGAACAGTTACTTTATTTTCGGGTGATAAAATTAATTTGTCTCAGAAAAATTTAGGAGACGATGCCGCTACCAAGACACCGTTCATNCTTTATTTTCGGGTGATAAAATTAATTTGTCTCAGAAAAATTTAGGAGACGATGCCGCTACCAAGACACCGTTCATAGTCCTTCGTAATAGAGAATATTTTATTGGGAAAAGGTGGACGGACAGGATGTATAAATATACTTGGAATGTAATCAAGAATAATAAACAATTTAATCCAATGTACTCATACAAAATGTTTAATATATTCCTATGAAAATACATAAAAAATTAATGTTGCTGTTGTTGTGTTTCAACCCATTTGTTAAATACATCTTGCCATTTGTCTCCTTTCATCCATCTGAAAATAGCTGCATATCTTCCTCAATTCAGAATAAGGTTCACTTCTTGTAGGAGCAGTAGACCTGTTAGCAAATACTAATGCACCCTCTTGGTTCTGATAATGTTCCAAATCATTATTTCAATATCCTGCTGTCGGTTCCATCCATTGATGGAGTCCATACATTTGATCTAAATGGGGCTTCATAGTGTGTGTACTGGAAAGGCTTTCAGCATCATGATGAATAACAATCTCAGTTAATACTCCGGCAAAGCCACAATTGCCAAATGATTGGGAGAAGGATCATTTGTCCTTACTGGGTAAATCCCATTTAATACTTTTCTTATATAAATCAATTAGAGGTGGGACGATACAGTTATATGTTTACGATATGTTTTTGATGCTCGATACAGTTTTCAGCTCGATGCTTTCGATATTCTTGAGTAAAAAAATTTCAATAATGCATTCAAATTTTTGTAAACTACATTTTAATTGTTCTCAACATCGGCAAACTTGAACTTACGAGTTTATTTCTACGCCAGTGTGGGAGGTCGCCGAATTTCTCTTTTCTTTGAGCCAGTTTGTAAGAAACGTAATAATTAGTAAACGACTGTGGCTCTGTTTTACAATAGTCTATTTTTTCCTGTGAATGGTTCGTACTCTGCATATATGAATTTCGTATGTGAACTGTGTCACTTCAGTAATAAATAAAAGTATAGAACAACAAATACTCGGGAACTTGACTTTATTTCATAAATAATTGGCGTCCATTGTACAGAGTCTCGTGTACTACCTCCGAGCTAGTCGAGTGCAAGTCGGCAACTTATAGCCGGTGTAACTGTAGCGGCCAACGTTACACAGTTAGGACAGTGGTGCAGCGTACATACTAGTTTTTGGAGGAGTTCTTGATACGGGATAGTAATACCAACACTTTGCCTCATAAGTTTGACATTCTGATCATGTGTGCAGACACATACTGAATGAATACCACGGCTGTTTATAGTTACACGCTCACTCTTTTGGCAGTAATTCACAAAACTTTGTTAGCACCAGTTTATCATCACAATATTTTGCCTTATATTCAAAATAGATACCTTATGAATTGTGCAATATCAATCTTTTACTTTTTAACTCACGTTTTACATTCTCACCTGGAACAGATGCATGATCCTTTACATATGGTGAAATTCTACATACTTGGTCATCATAATAAAACACTTTGGCACTCTTTGCTACATCTTCACTAATGGGGCGTCCTTTTTTCCTATCTGGTGTTCCTAAAACTCCATCTTCCTGTAGAACCTGCCTGGCTTTTTTAACCAAATATTCTGTTGCTCCAAAATAATCAACAATTTTGTTAATGCTCCATGATTATGGGACAAGCGTCAGCATCTGAACTTTGTGAACGATCTTACTGGCTACAAATATCTCCTTCAGTTTCTCCATTGGCGTATTGCAGTCGATACAAGCCATTCTAGATTCAATGCACAGTGGATTTTTATTACTTAGAGCTTTACTTGCCTGTGCAGTAAAACTTTCATGTACATTATTCTTTAAGTAAGCTGTTCTTTCATCTTTCTTTTCTTAACTTTGATTGGTGAACAATCAATCATCCTACAGCTTTCATTGAATTCCACTATGGCAAGAGAAATATATGGTTCATAATCACACCCTGATGAGTTACTTTCATTTTCATGCTCCTTTGATTACTAACTTTCGACAGGATATAGAGAGTTTTTTTACCTGGCACAAGTTCAACAGACTCTTGATATTTCTTGTAAAATGAAAACAAAATACGTAGTCTTCAGGCCTTTACGTAAATTCTTGTGTTTATTGAAAAGGTCACAACAAACGTTTTGAAGAATTTCAAAATTTGACAGGAGAGTGCACCTATGATGTAGAAATGCACTTTTAACATTTAAGCATTTAATTAATATTTGCAAAAGTTTGTTGCCTGATTTACAAAGTTCTGTTGTACTGTATTCTGGGTGGGCTTGATTTAGAACTAAACAGTCTTCTTGTAGGTGAAGTCTTACACTACAACTTTCCATTTTCAAAAGCCAACACAAAATATACTGAACACATTTAAACACATCAAACCTGAGGAGCAGTTTCCATTGTTGAAAGCAGACAACAATATCAAGCAGACTGACTGAGATGACTAACACCTATCCACATGAAAACCTGTACTGCTGCTTCCACGACACGCTGGACACTTTCCTTATCTCTTCCCACCATCCTCCCTCCATGTCTTAGCATTTTGGCAGCTGTAGAAGACACTCAACACCTGATAAGAGACTTGAGTGCTAAATTTTTTTTGTAATCATTTAACGCTTTACAATGCTACTTTGTTCATACATGAAAAATAAAAAAAATGATTAAAAAAGTACAAAAAAACTTTTTTTAAATTTTTTACTGTATTTGGTATATGCTAAGATGATTCTAAAGAAAAAAATTAATGGTGTGATATTTGTAACTTACAAGAAATTGCAAATTTTGTAAAAACTCAAATTTGCATTGTATGCCAATTTACTTTTTGCTATGAATTATTTTGTATGTTTTCTTGATACATTTAAAAATAGCTTAAAAATTTCTGAAAAAATGAACTTATTGCTATTAGAAAAAAATTGTGAACAAAATTTGTGACACTGAGGCACATGGCCTTAGGTGATTTGGCATGAAATGGCCTATCTATTGTAGGCCTGTAAGTGTTAAAAAATAATAAATATTTATATGATATTAATAAAACACATATCAGGCATGTTATTTTCGAACAAAGAAAGCTTACTAATTTTTATTTAGAAAAACAAGTATTACATTTTTTCTGGATTAAGTCAGATAGAGGAAATGTGGGAATTGTTTATTGCCGGATGAAAAACAACAATGGCAATTCTTCTGCTACCAGAAGTAAGATAAATTTATTATTCTGTTTGCTGTTTTGCGTTTGTCATTTTCACAGATTGTACACACGCAAAACAAATGTAGAATACCGGTTGTAAACACAAATGCCACGTAAAAAAATTGAAATATTTACTTGTATTCATAATACCGAACATAAGTTCACTAAATTTTGACAGTTCTAGAAACGTAGCGCGGCCACAATGTATACTTGCGCCACAACTGCTCCGTGTATAAATAAAACAATGAGTATAAACAAATGCTATGATCAATGTAGGTTACTATTCCAAACCTACCTTATTTTAGTTATGGCAAAGTTATACTGCTAGGGCTGATTTTATTGCCAGTGGATTGGATGGGGTTGGGAGAGACTTTAGTTTAACGTCTTTCATGAGACTGCGTTTTGCACCTCTTCTTACGAAACTGTATCATTTTGAATTGCATATTGTTTTAATGGACGAGTGGAAAATTTGCTCGTACAACAGCAACACTCAAATTNACTGTATCATTTTGAATTGCATATTGTTTTAATGGACGAGTGGAAAATTTGCTCGTACAACAGCAACACTCAAATTATGTATTATATAACCTGTCAAGTTTTAACCTCACCGAAAGAAAACACGGTAAATATGTAGTTCGTACCGATTCTAATATTAAACACATTCGGGACGTAAATATTTTTGGAGAAGTTTGTTTTCCATACAATAAACATGTTATTTTTACACTGCAAAATAGAGTTGNGTAAATATTTTTGGAGAAGTTTGTTTTCCATACAATAAACATGTTATTTTTACACTGCAAAATAGAGTTGAAATGGTGATTTTTCTATTCCAAGTACATTTCAAACATTCTAATAACCTTTTCAAAATACGTTATTTACAATACGCATTTACCTACTGTTTGTAATTCCTATTAGCAACTCCTGAATACAAGTTGTTCTGTTGCAATCCCTACAACACATTTCTCTGCCACTGATACAAAATAATAAGCTGAATCATTATATAAATACGACACTTCACCGGTTTTCTGAAACTAGTACACTGCATAACGAAAATAAACGACGCTGTTTCGTGACAATAGGGAAGAAAATGGTGGACCAAGCCATACACATATCAATAATATTACATTTCACCCATTGAATAAATGTATCAATATGTACGTAGCGATACTTGTTCAATACGTCCAAGTATTGAGGGGTATTGAATGTCCCATCTCTAAAATCAATACAAAAGAACCAATGCAATTCAATTTCAGCAGCAATTAGATTCAAAATTGACTGCATGATGAAAAAAGAAACACATTGTAAATCACCTCTCTATAAAGAACCCCTCTATAACAAATACACAAAACTTTGGTCCCTTCAATTTTGTTATACAGAGGTTTTACTACTTCCATCCTAGAAAAATAATTTTATACTGCAGGGGCTAGTGTCTCATGCCGGTATTTCAGAGTTGAAATCCTACCAAATAAACCAATATTTTTTTTCTCTGTTTTCTGCATAATTCAAGTTAAATTAAATTTCCCATAAAAAGTTCTCTGCTGGTTTTTATTGTTNCGGGACGTAAATATTTTTGGAGAAGTTTGTTTTCCATACAATAAACATGTTATTTTTACACTGCAAAATAGAGTTTAAATGGTGATTTTTCTATTCCAAGTACATTTCAAACATTCTAATAACCTTTTCAAGATACGTTATTTACAATACGCATTTACCTACTGTTTGTAATTCCTATTAGCAACTCCTGAATACAAGTTGTTCTGTTGCAATCCCTAATACACATTTCTCTGCCACTGATACAAAATAATAAGCTGAATCATTATATAAATACGACACTTCACTGGTTTTCTGAAACTAGTACACTGCATAACGAAAATAAACGACGCCGTTTCGTGACAATAGGGAAGAAAATGGTGGACCAAGCCATACACATGTCAATAATATTACATTTCACCCATTGAATAAATGTATCAATATGTACGTAGCGATACTTGATACTTTCAATACATACTTGATACTTTCAATACGTCCAAGTATTGAGGGGTATTGAATGTCCCATCTCTAAAATCAATACAAAAGAACCAATGCAATTCAATTTCAGCAGCAATTAGATTCAAAATTGACTGCATGATGAAAAAAGAAACACATTGTAAATCACCTCTCTATAAAGAACCCCTCTATAACAAATACACAAAACTTTGGTCCCTCAATTTTGTTATACAGAGGTTTTACTACTTCCATCCTAGAAAAATAATTTTATACTGCAGGGGCTAGTGTCTCATGCCGGTATTTCAGAGTTGAAATCCTACCAAATAAACCAATATTTTTTTCTCTGTTTTCTGCATAATTCAAGTTAAATTAAATTTCCCATAAAAAGTTCTCTGCTGGTTTTTATTGTTTTCGTAGTTGGAGTTTATTATCATTTCTGAGTAATTAAAAAAAAAAATCACCTCGTAGTAAATAGATCAGTGTTGTTGATTTAGTGCTTTTCAGTGTAATGTATGGTGTGGTCCAATCACTAACATACTTACACCACAAACCCTCCCCTTCACACTACATACATGGGAACACTATCACACACAACGTACAGGTAATTTTATGTATGACATAACTTTGTTCACGTACAGTTCAACACATCTCAGAATATTTAGCACTGCGAATTCTTATGCAACCTCTGCCCCTGCCCCTTTACTGACTTCATTTTCAATTGAAGCAAAATTTTTCAATTAAGTAGACAGCATTGAAAGTAAGATGTCTTATGCTTGTGCAATATCTTACTCTTATCATTTTTATCCACTTACCTATATATTTTTAATTTTTCTGAAATAATCTTTGGCTTATTTTCATTGCGTTATTTCAACTGTGAAACAAGAAGGAAATCTGGGGTGCCGTATGAAATCTGCTCATGTATGTTTTGAAACTAAAAATTAGTGCTTAGCTGGTACTGGTAATCAGTGTTAAAAACTGGCAGAGATCTAGGATACCGGAACCATTGTCGCTCCTAAGTGCTCCTCTGAATGAAAGTAGAAGTGGCCCTGGTAGGGAAACAAATTCTCCACCCTTTCTACAGGAACTTGGCATGCTAGCAGGAACTGTAGGTGTCTACCTGTGAAGGAGACGAGATGGGCACGGGCACTGTGAGAGACGCTCTAGCTCTCCAGAAGGTCTGGATAACCCCAACCGTACATCACGTTGTTGAACCACGGTCATTCCTACGCCTGACCAAACACCTGCTACTCCCAACTCGCTCTCTCCCGAATGCCGCGTCACCGGTCTGGTTGGTGGAAGGGAGCTACAATTGCTGTTGCCCAGGCCGGGCATGCTGTGAGGACAAGCTTTGGGGCAGCCCAGGTGTACGCAGCTAGGGATGGGTAGGTGGAAACTTTCCACACCTGATACAAACTTTCCTAAAAAAGGACGTTTTAGAATATTTGCAAGTCAACTTTTAGATTTTATATATTAATAAATTTTTAGTGTTAAATTGATGATAAACCAGTGTATGTTTCCATCTTAATCAGCTGCAACTATATATTAAACATCAAAGGTTATGAAACAACTGCTTTTAATTAATTTAGCTCCTTTCTGAAGAGGACAAAACATTGAAATAGCTTGTTGTCCATCTATTATATTATGTTGAATTACATTTCTGTAAAGGTGGAAACATTACAATCCTTTGTAACATTTAAACCAGCTATTTCTGTTTCCCTCCAAAACTGCCCACTTTGTTTAGTTGCTATGCAGAGTTAGGTTAGTAAATGTGTTCAGTAATAATGGGGAAAAGCAAGGTAGTGTTTGGAACTATTATAGTGAAAAGACAGTAGGTGAAATAAGTGAGTTTTTTTGCAGTTTTTGTAATACTTTATATTTTAAAAACACCACAAGAATGATACTTCATTTACAAAAGTGTCAGAAGTACCCTGCAATGATAAAATCTAAATTTTGTGATAAACCAAGTAAGCCTAGTGATAATACTACAAGCAGTTGACAACTGATTCCGAACATGGCATCCAAGAACGGGAAGTCTGAAGTAGCTATGCAGCAAGCGTTAAAGGCGCTGCCTACCTGTTGCTTAAATTGCCTTGCAGTGTTTTTTAAATCCATGTTTATTTACGAAACCATTACGTACCAATGTACGAAAAGAAAACCTACTTAAGGCGAGGTATGTATATTACTCTCAATACATTGAGCACATTATAAATTATATTTTTGAGACCTCCAACATAGCAAAAAACTACTTTTTCACACTGCTGTATCTCTTAATANGGAAGTCTGAAGTAGCTATGCAGCAAGCGTTAAAGGCGCTGCCTACCTGTTGCTTAAATTACCTTGCAGTGTTTTTGAAATCCATGTTTATTTACGAAACCATTACGTACCAATGTACGAAAAGAAAACCTACTTAAGGCGAGGTATGTATATTACTCTCAATACATTGAGCACATTATAAATTATATTTCTGAGACCTCCAACATAGCAAAAAACTACTTTTTCACACTGCTGTATCTCTTAATACAGTGGTTGGAAACATACAAAACTATTATAGGGGCCTGTATTGAACTTTGCTACAGACTTTCCACCAATAAAATGATAGGGTCACTGCGTAAAGCCCCATAGGCACACACAGCTTGGCGAGAACACTGCACGCCAGTTCAGCGCCTTGCACGTACGAGTGAAGACACCAGGTGCGCATGTCAGTGTAGTCCTTATCCCTCAAACGCGCTTTTTTGCCTAAAACGCGCTAAAAATCTCCAAGTAGGCGGCACCCTTAAGTTCATGTAGGGCCTAATCAACTGTTAACACTAGCACCACAACCTCTACCAGCTTTGAGTGTAGCAGGGAATGTGACACGAAACACTGCAGATGCCAGTACAATTCCAGTTTGGAATGAACCCTCTAGAAGCAGCTTGTAATGATGCAATATTCAGAATTTTTCGGCACTAGGGTGTAAAATTCTTTCGGGTGTATGAAGCTCTGGAAAGCTTCGTAATATTTTTATCGTGTTTCAAATTTAAAGCCGCGGTGGCTAGNGGGTGTATGAAGCTCTGGAAAGCTTCGTAATATTTTTATCGTGTTTCAAATTTAAAGCCGCGGTGGCTAGTTTCCCGTGTATGTTTGTCGAGCAGACTTGTGCGTTTGTAGGTTAATGGGCGGACGTTTGCTGTTTACGTTTATCAGTAGTCCGGTTACAGTTTCATTTCAGAACGTCAGTTGTTTTCAGTGTTTCATAAAGCGTCAGCATTACTTAGATTAGTTCGTTTCTGTTAACAGCGACGTCGACAAGTTTTAGNGAATGAACCCTCTAGAAGCAGCTTGTAATGATGCAATATTCAGAATTTTTCGGCACTAGGGTGTAAAATTCTTTCAGGTGTATGAAGCTCTGGAAAGCTTCGTAATATTTTTATCGTGTTTCAAATTTAAAGCCGCGGTGGCTAGTTTCCCGTGTATGTTTGTCGAGCAGACTTGTGCGATTGTAGGTTAATGGGCGGACGTTTGCTGTTTACGGTTATCAGTAGTCTGGTTACAGTTTCATTTCAGAACGTCAGTTTTTTCAGTGTTTCATAAAGCGTCAGCATTACTTAGATTAGTTCGTTTCTGTTAACAGCGACGTCGACAAGTTTTAGTTCCTTCGGCGCAGTTTCACTGCGTCATCCAAATTTTATACGAAATGAGAGATTAGTTTATTTGGATGTTTAATGCGTCAACAAGTTTTTGTGGACGGCGAGGTTAGTTTCTGTTGACGGCGCAGCAGTCGATAACGTTGTGGAGAGCGTGCGTGGCATGTGCCAGATGCAGGATGCCGGGCGCTTATCGCAGGAGAGGGGGGTGCAAGGCAGCACAATATAGGCATCTATCTGTCGCCCTTAGGGCAGTCAAGAGCAGAAGGGCAGTCTTCTTCAGTCGTCAGAGAGAGTTACTTTGGGGCAGTCGCCCGTGAGGGCAGGTCAGAACGGTAATCGTCGTAGTACAATGATAGCCTAGATCGCATTGGGTGTGACGTGAACCCCCACATCGGCAACTAGACTTTATTTCATTTCTCAGCCGGTGTGGGAGGTAGCAGTAATTATTTATTCTCCGGGCCAGTTAAACCACTGTGACGCTGTTCGGTACCTGTATATTTATATCTGGACGGTCCGTACTCTGAATACCGCTAATTCATCTGTGAACTGTGAAAATTTGTTAAATAAATATAAAGTATAAAACAAACTAACTTGGAACTTTAACTTTATTTCATTATTAACTATGTTCAATTAACTGAGTCTCGTGTATTCTACCCTGAGCAAGCCGTGGCAAGTAAACAGTCGGCAGTGTNATGTTCAATTAACTGAGTCTCGTGTATTCTACCCTGAGCAAGCCGTGGCAAGTAAACAGTCGGCAGTGTAAATGGTGATACGTTACAAGATGGCGCCTAACCTTTGAGGCTGCATTATTTTTAATATATTTTAACGAGACGCTTTATTACAAGCTCAAGTACATTATGTTGCCATTCATTGACCACATGGAACCAACAAGTAAGGTAAGTGCAGATATTTTAAAGGTTACGTTATGTATTAATTTATTATAAAGCCTGACAATAATTGCTGGTGAAACTATACGACTTAAAATTAAACTTGAAATTGTAAAATTAGTAACGTCTTATTGGACATTTTTATAAAATTAAAGACATAGGTCCTATGCACAAAATATATAATATGACAGGTACCATTATTCATATGTTAAATACAATTTTCAATGTCAATTTACTTAAGTATATGTTGTTACAGGACATAGCAAATTAATTATTGGTCAGCTACAAGCAAGTGGGACGCCATGGCAAACATTCTCCAAATTTATAATGTCCAGCATATAATCTTGATGACAACGCGAGCAGGAAAAGTAATTTATATAGCTTATAAGTGGACATTTGGTTCTACAAAGATCAACAAAGCATCCAAAGTCTCAGTTCAGTTAACACTATCGATTTGGAAGCATGCACATCTCGCCACAAAAATCAGGAAATGCAAGGAATAGAAAAGAAAACAAGGAACACCAGTGATTTGCATTTTTGAATCACTTTCAGAAGATAAAGCTGCCCCACATCAAGACAGTGACAGAGACAAATGGTAGATTGTGTCGGCTATATTTATGGCAGAATAAAATAACAAAATGGCATGATAATAGAAATAAATAAGNACAAATGGTAGATTGTGTCGGCTATATTTATGGCAGAATAAAATAACAAAATGGCATGATAATAGAAATAAATAAAAATTAATATGTTTTGATATTAGCACTTTATGTTGTTTACACATTGTATGAATATTGTGATAGGCAAAATAATTGCNAAATTAATATGTTTTGATATTAGCACTTTATGTTGTTTACACATTGTATGAATATTGTGATAGGCAAAATAATTGCACTGAGTGTAACAGTGTTAATGTAAATTTAATATCATCTTTTTTTAATTAAGACTGATTTTTATGGCGTAACTCTGTTTTTGTTTAAGAAATAATATTTTGTACTATTGTAAATCTTAAATTTAATTACTTCTGTTATGCATTAAGCTATGTNTTTTTGTTTAAGAAATAATATTTTGTACTATTGTAAATCTTAAATTTAATTACTTCTGTTATGCATTAAGCTATGCTAAATGTAAAGCTTTAGTAAAACTTAGCGATATTAATGTGTGTGCTGTAATAAAACAACTATTTTTTTTACATTGTCTAAATTATTGGTATAAATTATCAAGAATTTTTTAAAATACACAAATTAGTTTCAAAAGTAAACATGATTATTATTTGTATTTACTGTATATTAATGATTAATTTCTCAAAGTTTCTTATAGTTTCCCATTTTTCCTAACGTTTCCNTTTTTGTTTAAGAAATAATATTTTGTACTATTGTAAATCTTAAATTTAATTACTTCTGTTATGCATTAAGCTATGTTAAATGTAAAGCTTTAGTAAAACTTAGCGATATTAATATGTGTGCTGTAATAAAACAACTATTTTTTTTACATTGTCTAAATTATTGGTATAAATTATCAAGAATTTTTTAAAATACACAAATTAGTTTCAAAAGTAAACATGATCATTATTTGTATTTACTGTATATTAATGATTAATTTCTCAAAGTTTCTTATAGTTTCCCATTTTTCCTAACGTTTCCNATTATTTGTATTTACTGTATATTAATGATTAATTTCTCAAAGTTTCTTATAGTTTCCCATTTTTCCTAACGTTTCCAGGAAACATTTCAATTTCACAAATTCCCAGCATTTACCCATCCCTACACGCAACACTACGTGAGGAGGCGAGAATCAGTACATGGGATCTGGCTTAACTGAGGGATACCTGTTCAGTTGCTTTACTGTACCCTGCTGCCTCCAGCCATTCCAGTCCTCGTCATCCGACAGCTCCATTCTCGACCTACCATTCCAACTGCCGTTATCTTGCGCCAGTCAGGGANATTCCAGTCCTCGTCATCCGACAGCTCCATTCTCGACCTACCATTCCAACTGCCGTTATCTTGCGCCAGTCAGGGACTCCACCCATCTTACTCTGAAACCAGCCTTGCTGGACCATTCCTGTCGAAGGATCACCCGCTTCCCAGCTCTAGGGGGAGTGGCATCAGCTGTGTCACGTGTCAGCCATACAGAGTTAAAAAAAAAAAAAATTGTTGTATAAATTGTGTATTACCTGTATGGCGAAAATAAAATATTGCTTAAACGTGTTTAAGTGCAAGTGTAGAACTGATGTGTTGCACAGTTACAACACCAAAAGTGCTGTACTGTCATGGACCACAGCAATGTGACAGGAGTTGCTTGTTCCGGTCTGTACGCAGCCGTGGATTACCAACGGAAGATGGCAGGACTGAAGGAGCTGGGGATAGACAGACTGCGACAGGTGACGAGCCAGTTCTTGCATAGTCACTGCGAGGACTTCCTGCCATTCCTGAGCCACCCAGACACTGGGGGACTCCTGACGGAGGAGCAGTTTGACGAGTACTGTGCCCAGNCTGAGCCACCCAGACACTGGGGGACTCCTGACGGAGGAGCAGTTTGACGAGTACTGTGCCCAGGTTGCCAACACGCCTGCCTGGGGTGGCGAAGTAGAGGTGAGTCTGGCCATGTCCGTCTCGCAACACACGCTGGATACTGCACTACCTGTTAGTGCATGTATGTGATGAACTAGTGTTACAAATGTGGAGCGAGGAATACTGTTTACACCGAAAGTCATGAGAGGACGTGGCTTGGAGAGGGTTAGGATATGGGTAAGAATTTCATAGTACCATCTTTGCCATTCTCCACACTGTCGAAAACACATTAGGTCTGATTTTCTAATGCAAGAACTGTTGACAGTAAGAGCAACATGTGCATTAGGGTGGAGGGAAATTTTTTTTTTTCCTTTTACGGTCATGTAATAGTGAAAAGTAGGTGCCTTTTAGGCTTAAATTAATTCATGCAAAATATTACTTGAATTAACTAAGAGTAGTTGCCTCCGCAAAGTCATTGCATATTTGAAAAAAGTGGATTTTTGTCTTAAGTTTGACGCCATGTAAATATGTGAAATTTTAATACATACACCTATTTTATTTTATTGATATGTTGCAACAACAGCTATTTTCGACACAATACAAAAAAAAAGCCTAATTCTAAGTTATTTACTTCAAATAAACGGAGTGGGGAAGCGCGCGGAGAGACAATTTGACGTCACACGTGTCGTCGCGTCAGTGTGCTATTGTTTGTCGAAGTGAACGGCCGCGCGCCCAGTTACTTAATACATTTGCGCCATTTTGTTGTGTATGAAACATGGAAAGAACTCGGAGTGCATTCAAATGTCCTCTTTTTGGAGATACTCGGGAGATTAAATTGAACGTTCTTCCTACTTATGAAGATGTAATGAAGTACTACGAATGGACGAGACATCAACAAAAATTACAACTGGAAACTGCAAAAGAGCCCACATTTTCAGAAATAGCAGATATTTTGACATCAAGGATTATAAATATATGGCAAACTGCATCTATTCCAACAGTTACAAGCACAAGAGTCGTACAGATGTTGAAAGCATACCATCTAAAGTGCAAAAATCTACTTAAGTCTATCAAGAGACTCTCCCCGGAAGAATTAAAAAGTTTTCGTCAAAACAGTAAGATACTTTTTGATATTGCAGCTTGCAAGTGCAAGAAATTCGCTCAATGTACCTGTACGAAGGATAGAAAGGTCCCTAAACAAGAACAAACCTTTATAACTGATCAGCGGACCTCTCGAAATATGGTAATAGGTGGAATCGACGTAACTGTTACGAAAAAAATGCAAAAGACCTTAACGAGAAGACAGAAACGAGAGAACCGCCCAAGCACATCATTGACTACTAGTTCTACGTCAGCTATTTTAGAACTTAGTACTTCTCCAGTATCGTCGGCGTCCGAAAGGCGTAGCAGTACAGACAGCACCATAAACGTAGGCGTTCCTGAAAAGAAAAGGAAAAAGTCCTCATGCGTGGACTTTCCTACGTTATCCAAAACTTGCGACAGGTATGGAGTGTCAGATAGGGCAGCAGCAGCGATTGCGTCATCACTTTTGTTTGACATTGGGTCAGATGTTGAGGTCATTGACAGACATAAGCTACGAAGAGAGAGAACTAAAACTCGACAAAAGTTATTGGAAGAGGTCACCGTTCCAGAAGTTTCTGCTTTGTACTTTGATGGAAGAAAAGACAAAACTGTGAAAATTATCCAAAAAGGTGGTAAATGCTACAGGAGTATGACTGTTGAGGAGCACATCTCACTAATTCAAGAGCCAGGATCTATTTACTTGGGGTACGTAGTACCTCACGTTGGTTCCGCTAAAGGAATAGAAAATGCCATAACCGAGTTTCTATCAGAAGAAGGCATTGCCGAACATCATCTTATGGCCATCGGTTGTGACGGAACGAATGTAAATACTGGAAAGTATGGCGGTATTATAAGACTGCTTGAAAAAAGGCTACAAAAACCACTACAGTGGATAATTTGTTTACTACATTTGAACGAACTGCCTCTAAGGCACTTGTTTCTCCATCTTGACGGGTGTACTTCGGGACCTAAGTCTTACAGTGGAACATTGGGTAAAGCGCTCGAAACTTGTGAACAATTGCCTATTAAAAAATTTCAACGCATCGAAGGAGAAATGCTTCCAGGAATGGCCCAAGATTTGAGTACAGATCAACAGTACTTGCACAAGATTGTGACAGCTGTACTATCAGGTGATTTCCCTGAAGATCTGGCGAATAAATCTCCAGGCAAAATGTCACATGCCCGTTGGCTTACACGTGCCAACAGAATACTCCGTCTGTATGTGGCAACAGCGACGCCATCGGAAAATTTGATAACTTTAGCTACATTTGTAGTAAAAGTTTATGCTCCATCTTGGTTCCTTATTAAGAATAAACCATCGTGCAAAGATGGTACGCGACATCTTTTCTACATTATTTTAGCCTCCAGATACCTGCCAGAAGACCTGAAAAAGGTAATCGATCCTGTCATTCAACGTAATGGCTATTTTGCACATCCAGAGAGTATTCTACTTGCAATGATTACCGACGAAAAGAAACACATTCGTGAACTGGCAGCCTGTCGCATATTAAAGACACGCAGTATGCCTCAGCCTTCCACACCAAGATTGTTTGAAGTGCCGTCTATAAATTTCAATGCATCAACATATATTGATCTGATAAATTGGCAGGAAATACTAACTGAACCTCCGATTATGAAAATCTTCTCTGACCAAGAAATTCAATATTTCGTACAATCTGGTGGTGAGGGTGAACTGATGTTACGACTTCCGTGCCATACTCAAGCTGTTGAACGGGCTGTGAAGATGACGACAGAAGCTGCCACTGCTCAATGTACTAAAAAAACACGACTAGGGGCCATAAAAGCCAAATTGGAATCGCGAAAGAAAATGCCTAAATTTGAGACAAAGAGAGATTTTCGAGCAAATTGACAATTAAAAAAAAATAATTACCTTGTATTTTTTTTTTACTTTCGATTAAAGTTTATTAATAAATGTCTGAATTTTATATTGCATATAATTTATACCCTTTTACCATTAATTTAAGCTGAATATTGTGCCACTAAAAATACTGAGATTTTTCAATAAAATCTAAAATTTTGAGGCTAGTGCGGAGGCAGAAGATGTTAACCGAATTAATTAAAAAATAACACTTATTTTACCATTAGTATAAGGCACCGATCCCCCCCTATTACAATTGTAAATAAGAAAAAAAAAAAATTTACATACTCTCGTGCATATAGAACTACACATGAGAAACTATGGTCACAACTTTATTTTGACACCCAAAAATTGCATTAAAAGTGCATTTTTCAAGTTAACTTAATTTTCAATTGTCTTTGGTGCATTTTTTGAGTTATACGAGTTTTTGTTGCCTCTGGTACAAGAATAACAGGTTTTTAAATTAAATACTTGATTATTTCAATAGATCGATGTCTCCTGAATAACAAACCCCCAAATGGTAAATATGACCTCCACTTGTCTAAAAAAAAAAAAAAAAAAAAANAAAAAAACCACCAGGCGCAGAGTTACATTTAGCGAGCGTGAAGCCTACTTTCAGTAGCTTCTTGTGGAAAAATCAGCAGTTTTATTGAAGGTATATAAACTTATTTCAGTAATCAGATGTCGTCAGGATTAAATATTACCTGAGAAAATACTGTATGACCACTTGTTGATGCCAAAACTTGATAAAGCAAGTGAAAATTCCATTTTCAGTTACTTCTTTCAGGAAAATCAGTGGTTTTATTACAAATATATAAAATTATTTTAATACAAATTAAAACTTTTTTCTTTTCTTTCTTTCTTTTTTCAAAGGGGAAAAAGTAAAGAGTGAAAATCGAGAAAATTGTAAATTGAGGGAAATATTTAAAATTAATCCAAATTACCTTGTCTGTGTTATTCTTTGTTCTCTTCATTAATACACATCCTATAGGTAAAATTCAATAAAAAAATAAGTAAATAATATAGATATTACAGAAATGTCTTTACTAAATCATGTTTTCTCGCAATAATTATGATTAACGCGTAAGACTGAACCTAAAAATATATACAAAATGATCGCAAAGTTGCCACAAGCAGTTGCTGTTTTTAAGCGTACTGACAGGAATTTATAGTTCTTATGCCAGATCATTGCAAGCTCCCACAAACTCATCAGGCTTTGGTTTTTTTTAATAGTTATTTAACTGAAAATGTTTGTCCCAATTTTTTCTCTATCACTCAAAACAAACTTGAGAGTTAATACTATAAAAAACTAAAACCCTTGTAAACGTGATTTATATTAAGACGGTGCGCAGCTGAATATCACTAGCAGTTGCAGTGAGTTGACTATTACTGCCACCTCGCACTGGCCCTGTGTTTTGGGTATAAATAAGACCCTCGGTCCTTAGTTCAGGGCCTTAGTTCAGGGTTGACTCGCACAGCTCAGTTGCATGATGTCACTCTACTTGGCCGGGTACCGAAGCTTTCTATCTGTCTAATGCAGCTCCAGTCGCTGAATGTTACTCTGCCCGATGCCTACCGAAGCCATCAATGTCTCATGGCTACATGGCACTAGCCATGTTTCTACTGCATACAAGTCAGAGTTCTGACCGCCTGGGGTTACCCCTCCCTTCTCCTTGTTACAGTGTCTTCCAAGACAGAGAAACCCCTGTTTGCATCAGGCTACAGACTGGACGTGTGTTTAATTGCTCCGGCAATAAACATATTCCGAATTGGCTGCGCTATCACTAACAGCCGCTATTCTTCGCACTCTGCCTCCTCCTGCTTCTCACTTCTCTTCCAGGGGTAGGCACATGCTGCCCGCCCCCCTATTTTCCTTCCTCACATTTTCGGGAGCTCTGACTGTGTGTTACTGGGGTCCTACGGTGATGTCCCACCTTGCTGAGTAACATGGGAGCGACGTCCCACCCGGTTCTGTAAAGTGCTTGGGTCTTCCAGCGTCATCCTACCCAGCCAACGTACTTGCAGGATGCAAATAGTAGGCACCTACCAACCCCTCTTGTATTTTCACATCAAGCCGTGCCTGCCTTTATTGAACACCCACTGTCTCCCCTCATTAAGCTATTTCCCGAAGGAGGTGCTGTGGAAACAGAGCAGAGCGCCAACAGGGGTTGCAGTGCAGCGTGTCAGAGGGGGACAACTTCCAGCTCGCTCAACGAGAGCAGTGACACCTACTTCAGACTCGTGCGGCACGTTCCTCGCGCTGTATCTCTGCTGCCACCTGAGAAGCCTGTAGTTACCGACTGGCCCTCGGCAGTAGGGGAGGTGGTGAGATGGCTGGAACCCCAACCCTGAGCAGTGCTCTTCTTTGTCCCCAGTTGCCTAAGGCATCAAACCCCACAAACAACAAGACGATGTTGCCTATTTCCCAGCCATCTGGGAGGGAAGGCTTCTGATGACGTTGACCCTTGCACCACCAGATAGGTGAGACGTTGGTGTGCATCCTCGGAAATTTCTTCATAAATAATACTGTAATTAAAAGCTGTAAATACACTGAAAAATTAACATAGTACTCATTCAAAGGTTTCCAGGTAACAGTGCAGGTGCTGGAGAAATAATGCAATTCGACTTGCTGCACCGAGCAGAAAGTCCCCTCACACTTTTCTTCACCTTTCTCATAAAACTTCCTCCTTCCCTAACCCCCTATGGTCGTGCCATTTTTTGTATAGAACTTGTGCAAATACATTGCTTTGTCAAGATGGAACAAGCTTTTGTTGGCTGTTTTACAGTACATTAAAACACAATCCATTCATTTTCTCACGGCTGTGAATGTAACTAATATATCAGATGTTCTCACAATTATTGATACCAGTTTCAACTAACATTTGTAATGTAAGTTGTGACTCTGAATTGACTTGTTGGTTGCAGCTTCGGGCGCTGTCGCATGCGCTGCAGTGCCAGATAGAGGTGGTGCAGGCCAGCGGGCCGCCCATCGACGTGGGGGAGGAGTACGAGGACAATGGAGCCCGCCTCACCATAGTCTACCACCGCCATATGTACGGCCTGGGAGAGCACTACAACTCGGTCGAGCCTTTCAAACCTGGTGAAGATGACGAGGAGCAGCCCCCGCCACAGGAAATTGACGCCCACTGAATGTTCCCAACCAGCCATTGTGTCCCTATATTGTTTACTTTTATGCATTGCACACATTTTTCAATTTGAGCGGTTGGAGGAGGCTGGAATATTATATTTGGATTGTAACTTGAAATATGTACTTCGGTGACAAAGTGTAAATTTCATGTACCAAATTATTGAGAAGCCTCTGCACCCAGAAAGTAACATTCAGGTAATGTTTTTGTCCCATTGTAGTTTTTTTTTGTTGCTGTAAGCAAGCATTGCGCCAAGAAATGTATTATTTTGGCACTTTCTTTAATGCCAGATGATAATTTTTTTTTTTTATAATATCCAAATGTTAACATTATTTTTCAAAATTTTCTTTGCATGTGTAATTAGGCTAAGTATTCTTTTGAAAGCATCAGTAATGTGTATACTTGTGTTAGTGTAAAACAAGAACAGTAACCTACTCAACATACAGGACAAGACATTACCCAAGTGGTGCTTCTGCTATATTGTGAGAGAACTTTCCGCAAGTGCAAGTAATGTGATATTAATGTGCATGTTTCCAAAACTAACAACTTTATCTTAAATTGCTTGGCTGTGACATCAAAACTTAGAATTTTCTGTATAAATTGTAGATATGCAACTACTAAAGCATCATTTTGTTGATGCATTCATCAATTATCACTGTTTATTGTTGTTGAATTTATTTTATTTAAAAAGTTGTGGGCAGCATCAGCTTTATAACCTCAAGATATTTTTTTTTTGCGTTCAGAAATCAAGGCAAAAAAATTTGAAATACAGTGAAGTCTATTACAAACATGTGTAGCATTTTCATTTTACTAAAGACTTTTTGCTTTCATGAAACCTTCATAGTACCGTATACACCCGAAAATAAGATGGTAGTTTTCACTTTAAACTGTATTTTAAAAAAAAATGGGGGCCGTCTTACAATCGACAGCAAACTGTTTCAACTTACAATAACACACAATGTTTACATACCCATTCGACTGCCAATCACATTACATGTAAATGCATATATTTTTCCTATAAATGTTCGGAGTTGATAAAAATTCTAAATATAATTCAGTTATATCTAAACTTCCCTATTTACGGCGCAGTTATAGCATTAACCTACTGCTGCTATGTAAATGTACACTTTCATACCACGGCCGTGTTGCAAACTACCAACGACCTGCAGTAAATAATGCATGGTTTTGGTTCCATAAGGGTGGCACTATTTGTAAATATTTCTTTCAAGTGTTTAGTATCTACGTTCATATTGTTATTTTAGTCTATGGTCATGTTTTTTTCTAACACTGTAAACAAAACAAGTTTGTTAACAGTAATCTAAAAATATTTTCTGAACGAAAAGTTATTGTGAGTAAATTNAACACTGTAAACAAAACAAGTTTGTTAACAGTAATCTAAAAATATTTTCTGAACGAAAAGTTATTGTGAGTAAATTATTTTTCTTGGAACATTTTCTTACAATATGGGGGGTTGTCTTATTTTCGGGTGAATACGTTAGTTGTGTGCAGCACGCTCACTGCTTCTCTTGACCTGTCCAGCGTGAGTGACAGAGTAGTAACGTGACAGGTGCCGCAGTGATAAGCGTATCGCAACTCGTGCATTCCTGACGTCTTCAGATTGATTTTCACTAGTTATCTGAAAGAATGATCTGATCCATTGTCCTTGCCTCTCAGGGGGATTTGGGGTGCAGGAAGCCTTCCAGATTTGAGAGTTATCTTAAGAGACAAGTATGCAAAGACGAGCCAGCAGAGCGAGACTGACGGGTGGGACTATTGAGCATGTGTAAATAATGTGAGTGAATTGAGTGACTAACAAATTTTTCAATGATAATGACTATAAATAGAACTGTGTTTGAGAGTGCATTATTTATTTAGTGTGAGACAGATATTTTAATGGTGTAAATAATGGCTGTGTAAATAAATTAAAAATCAAAATTAGTTTTTATTTTTATTAAGACCTCCATCCCTAACAAACTTGGATACGGCCCTCTGGTGCCTCGTTTTTACAATTTGTTGGATATTGCATCAATCAAAATATCTATTGGTCTCGTCATTTAAGATTCCCTGCAATGATCGATTTAAAACTTCTAAGAACTAGGTGTGAAATACGTTAAAACAAACTGCTGTCTATTATTGCTATGGTGCGGTGCTCTCCGTGTCAGGAATGGCAACTCTGGCATGCTCCCTCCCCTAAACGCCTGACAAGAGGGGAACTATCAACCAGTGGCATCCTTGCTGTCTGTATCACTACTTGCGGGCAAGAGAGGCAGCTATCATATAGCAAAACTAGCGCAGTCCTCCCTCTCTCACCCTCTCTCAGCTGCACATGCTTTCTCCCTCCCTTACATGCCTGGCGAGAGGGCAATCAGTAGAGTATATTGAGCATTAAATGAAACTTGTGATGGTGTGCCTGAAACAGCACAAAATTTCTTTCGCCTACTACATTGCCGGGTTCGACGTCCTACGGTGTCTGGAATNTCAGCTGCACATGCTTGCTTCCTCCCTTACATGCCTGGCGAGAGGGCAATCAGTAGAGTATATTGAGCATTAAATGAAACTTGTAATGGTGTGCCTGAAACAGCACAAAATTTCTTTCGCCTACTACATTGCCGGGTTCGACGTCCTACGGTGTCTGGAATNATGGTGTGCCTGAAACAGCACAAAATTTCTTTCGCCTACTACATTGCCGGGTTCGACGTCCTACGGTGTCTGGAATGGTGTAATCCAACATGTCGATGGCCCCCAGTTTGAAGCTCGGCGATGAGAGACGGCAGGCGTAAGCTGACCTACCTCGCAGCGCTTACCTGGTAAACTTGATGGCTGACGGCGAGCAGAGGTTCCCCCTCCTCTGCACACGGTCAGCATTGCCTGGCTACGGCACGACACTTCCGTTATGCCACCTGGATTTGAATTTTTGCTGGCAAGAGAAATCAATGCTAACATTCTGGGAGTTTCCGAATGCCGGGCATAATGAACTCTGGGAGCTGGCTAGACGACATATAGGTGGTCCTGACTATTGGTCGAGAGAGAACATTGGAGGGTTNATAATGAACTCTGGGAGCTGGCTAGACGACATATAGGTGGTCCTGACTATTGGTCGAGAGAGAACATTGGAGGGTTGGGGGTGGGATCTTAGGAGTANCATAATGAACTCTGGGAGCTGGCTAGACGACATATAGGTGGTCCTGACTATTGGTCGAGAGAGAACATTGGAGGGTGGGGGTGGGATCTTAGAAGGAGTATTGGGCAATTCAATGCAAACTTGAAGCTCAGCATTATCGAGTTGCATTGTATTTAGTCAAAAATTGTTTGAATTGTTTTTAATAATTCTTTATATTTTTGTATGGGTAAATTTTTAGGGTATTTTGGGGGAGAAAAAAAAGTGTTAGCTTGCAATTGTAGATACCAAAGAGAATTCGTTTTTTTTTTTTCATTTCTCACAACTGGGGAATGCTTATTTGTCATTTATTCCTATGCGATGGGTTTTTACTTGATTTTCCAACATATTTGATATCTGCTCAAGATCTTAAGAATTCATTAAATGAATATGAATGTTGTGGACAGAGGAAGAGTCATTGGTCACTGTCATGAAGTGGATGGGTTTCCTCCAGGTACTCCCACTCATAGGTGATTTCTGCACCACTCTGCTGTCATTCAGGTCATTTGACAGAGTGAAATTGGTAAATATCACTGTTGTGAGAAGTGAAACACGAGGAAAAATGGGGATTATTATTATTATGTGTAATTGTGTACTAACCTATGACGACTTCTGCAGGTGCTGGGTGTACAATTTGAATCTATCACTTATCCAAAGAAACCTAGCAAAGCACTCTGACCGACACAAAGGTGAAGTTTGCCGAGGGAGACAGCATAGACGTGTTATGGGGAATATTGCATGGCATGCTGATGAAAGAGGGCGCAGCCGAATCAGAAGACAATCGCGATGAGTCTGTTCCATTATTTTTAAAATGTTGAAACCAATTCCTGCTTGGAATTGAGAGTAGAACTCTTTGTGTGAAATCTGGTAGTCTAACGGAGATCGTAAA
This sequence comes from Clitarchus hookeri, assembly GCA_002778355.1. NCBI lineage: Eukaryota > Metazoa > Arthropoda > Insecta > Phasmatodea > Phasmatidae > Clitarchus > Clitarchus hookeri. Next base: position 52,684 of record NQII01005950.1, read on the forward strand.
TATTTTGCAAGAGTTGTCTTAACATCTTAAGAGTTGAAATTTTGTGTGCCAACCGTCATCTATAGCATTGTGTTGCGTAAAGTTCCTGAGAGTTTACAGCCAATTTTGAGTCAGGCCATAACTAGTAAATGGGAGTTTGCTTTACTTTGTCAGAATTTATTACAGCAGGTTGGATATCCTGTAGGTATTACTCAGTTGCGTGTAAAGATATTAGAGCAACATCAAAGTTCAACTCAAACAATGAAAGCTTTTGTGCAGGAAATAATTCAATTAGTACAAGTGATAAGGAATATTTAACAGAATATATTTTCAATCTTTTACCCAGCAATTAGAGATATTTTTTAGAGCTGGGCGGGAAAGGTAATTTGGGCTCGGGAAAATTTCGGGCGGGAAAAATAATTTCCCTCGGGAAACGGGACGGGATCGGGAATTTTTCAATATGCTAGAAAATTAACGAAATGTACAAATAAAAACTTAAAGATTAAGGTATTATGTCAAATTATGCAATTCACAATAAAATGTATACTATTACAATACATACTGTTAAGTTTTGACACTACCACACAAATAAATTAAATCAGTTTGTTTTCATGCAGAAAAACCAGTTCTTCTACATGCTCTGATGTGAGCGACATTCTTTTTGGTCCAACAATGTTTNAAATATCACTGTTGTGAGAAGTGAAACACGAGGAAAAATGGGGATTATTATTATTATGTGTAATTGTGTACTAACTTATGACGACTTTTGCAGGTGCCGGGTGTACAATTTGAATCTATCACTTATCCAAAGAAACCTAGCAAAGCACTCTGACCGACACAAAGGTGAAGTTTGCCGAGGGAGACAGCATTGACGTGTTATGGGGAATATTGCACGGCATGTTGATGAAAGAGGGCGCAGCCGAATCAGAAGACAATCGCGATGAGTCTGTTCCATTATTTTTAAAATGTTGAAACCAATTCCTGCTTGGAATTGAGAGTAGAACTCTTTNGGCGCAGCCGAATCAGAAGACAATCGCGATGAGTCTGTTCCATTATTTTTAAAATGTTGAAACCAATTCCTGCTTGGAATTGAGAGTAGAACTCTTTGTGTGAAATCTGGTAGTCTAACGGAGATCGTAAATATTTTGCAAGAGTTGTCTTAACATCTTAAGAGTTGAAATTTTGTGTGCCAACCGTCATCTATAGCATTGTGTTGCGTAAAGTTCCTGAGAGTTTACAGCCAATTTTGAGTCAGGCCATAACTAGTAAATGGGAGTTTGCTTTACTTTGTCAGAATTTATTACAGCAGGTTGGATATCCTGTAGGTATTACTCAGTTGCGTGTAAAGATATTAGAGCAACATCAAAGTTCAACTCAAACAATGAAAGCTTTTGTGCAGGAAATAATTCAATTAGTACAAGTGATAAGGAATATTTAACAGAATATATTTTCAATCTTTTACCCAGCAATTAGAGATATTTTTCCTTTGCCGCAAAGCTGCAAACTTTAAAAAATTTTTGTTAAGAGTTGAGATACTGGCAGAGTTAATTATAGGAGATTGCCACCAAAGGTACGACGTTGTTACCAAAGTTAAGCGGTATTAAAAATTTTGTTTTCATACAAATCACGTTAGTGAAAAGCTTTTTAAAGACGGACCAAGTGAAGGTAAAGTCAAGAGTTGCGTGCGAGACGGGCATAAAGGCAGCCACTCCAGTGAATGTTTAAATAAAGACCTATGTACACGTGACGTCTGTATGCAAACAGACATGGATAAGTTACTAATGAAATAAAAGGAATCGATTCTTGCCATACGATAACTGACAATCGATTATTCTTGAAAACTTTCTGTGGAATGTACAGAGATAGCAGCACATTAGCATTGGTTCTTGGGTACCAAATGTTAGCATTGACTTGCAAGTCTTTCTCTTATATCGTCTTTGCACCGCACATAGTGTTGTTTTGATGTTGTGGCAGTGAAGAAATGCGACAGAGTTTCGTGATGGAAAAGTAAAGTACCTACACAGCAGGTTTCAAAATAAAAGTTATTTTGTTCACTGAAGAGTTTGGAAATCAAGCCGCGGGCCGTGAATTTGGAGTAAATGAAAAGTTAGTGCCGGGCTGGAGGAACTAGTTCATTTTTCTCACTTATAGGTCACACCCCTAGTTTTCAATAAATTTTTTAAAACAAAATGTGTGACTTATATGCGATAAAATACAGAAGGTAGTTCTGACTAGGGGTGGGCAAAGCTTCAAAAATTCGAATTATAATCAAATATTTTTAATATTCGGCTTCGTATTTAAAATCAAGATTTTACTTATAAAAAAAAAAGAAAAAAGTTTTTGCCAACTGAAATTATTTATTATTATTGGTCCAAAAATCAAAAGCAGACAACGTGCGTTTAGTAACATCAAAGTCTTTATTCGATGTATGCCACACACATGGCTAGTGAATCATGAAAACATAACCTCAACTCAACAGAATGCCCACAAATTAGTCCAACCTGCATTTCGGTGTAAAATATTTGTCAGTTTCTAATTTTACTCGCAAGATAGCAAAACTGAATTATCAGGAAAAACAAACAGTTTTATATCATGAAACACTTTATTGTCTTTCCAAACTTCATTCGGCACAGCAGATTTTCATTAAGTCCAGCAGGGCCTTAACGCATTACGGTGTGATAAATAGGAGATTAAACTGCAAGTTTTACAAACTTAACTGCTGTGACATTGCACCCACTGCAATTCAAATCTAAGTAATGTAATAAAAAAAATGGAAAATTGTTAATAACTACGCTTGACTTCACGCCATTTTGAATGGCCTCGGAATATCCACACAGCCAATAGTGTACTGTTGACCAAATCATAGAACACATAATAAAGGAATGGAACAGTTACCATGCGTATTTGTAGAAAAGAAAGATTGAGATCAAACAAATTTAAATAAACTTGACACTCCACAACATTAACTCACATAACTTAATAACGTATACATAATATAAGCGTATTATATTGAATCACACCGCTTAGATACACAATTTGAATAAAAAGTACAAAAAATAACTACTAGGGTGTAAAAACATGAACTGTGCAATTAATTATTCTGTCCAAGTTTTGTATGTTTCACTACTTATTTAGTATTATTTTGCATTTAAGTCAAGAAATATGGTGATGCGATGAAAAATGAAGTCTCTTATATAATGCTGCTTTTAAACATTCCTTAAGCCTGGATTAATCTTCAGTTTATTTACATGCACGAAAGGCAATATGTGTACTTACATAGTAAAAAACTACGATCAAATTTTTTTGTAAATCAATGGAAAACATTTCTTAATTGTACGTATTTATTAAATTAAAAGAATTATAATGGGTGCAATGTGTACTTTAAAAAAAACCCTTTCATTCAATATTCAATTCGAATTCGCAAATATTAAAACAAATTTGCTTCAAATTCACTTTGAAATGAACTTTCCTACTTTGCCCACCCCCTAGNGGGGGGGGGGGGGGGCATCCTAGGAGCATTATTTAAAAGATATGTACTTGGTTTTTATATGGGCAGTTTATTCAGCCCAGCATTATCAACCACCACAATTTCATGTATATTTCCTCAAAATTTTGTTTCAATATTCGAACATTACATGTCAGGAGAGAGATAATTCTGTTGTTGTGTTCACCTTTTCGCAGAGCTGTGTGCATTGTTTGGTCTATAATTGTTACTGATGTTTACAAAACAGTAGTGTTTTTTAATTTTTAAAATGATGAATATTTAGTGAGGTATGGAATAAATTATCTTTGTCAGGCTCTGAAATGGGTGAGTTATCAACATCAGAAGTAAGGTGTATAGTAATAACAAAAACTTGAAGCAAGAGAGTGCAAAAATTAATAAACTGCAGGTTGAAGGTTATGTTAAAGCTGAAGGTCGCTACAAGACTCCTGCTGTGCAAGTCTCAGTGCAGCAAGCACAGCACAAGTGGGCTTAATATAGTCCACTCACTCCCTATCTACTGTTTTTTCAGGAGACTTGTCAAAAAATCTCCATACATGCAGGATTTCAGTACATGAGGGTTCTGACATGTACATCAATAAAATACAACTTCTGACCTTATTAGACTTCATTTCGAATATGAGAGGTGTACATTATCTGTAGTTTAGCTTAATAAATACAATATAAATGGGAATTTAAAAAAAAAAAAGTATTACTGTATTAGTAATACTGTAAATAATATATTAAAAAACCTCTCGTTTAAATCCAAATATAGAACATCTCAAAATACTGTATATAATTGATTGTCATGAGACACAAAATGCAAGCCAACCNTGTTATGTTTTTTTTAAAGAGTTTCATTGCTTAATGACATGCTTTTGGAGGTTATTTTTGTCTTATAAATATGCTGTAGCTTGTTATGTGGTTCCTAGATTTATATTCATCGTAATAGTTAGGCCTATCACTGAAACAATAAAAACAAAGACAATTAGAATTTTATTTAGGTAAATGTTTAAAAATTAAGTTTTTATTTTTTGAAAATTGCAATAATGTTATTTTTCCTTGTCAAGGCAGTATCGGTATTGGTATCGGCAATATCGGTAAGTTTGTATCGGTAATATCGGAAAAGGCTTAAAAAACATATCGGCTCACCTCTAATTAGTAATACTGTAAAAAATATATTAAAAAACCTCTTGTTTAAATCCAAATATAGAACATCTCAAAATACTGTATATAATTGATTGTCATGAGACACAAAATGCAAGCCAACCNGTTTAAATCCAAATATAGAACATCTCAAAATACTGTATATAATTGATTGTCATGAGACACAAAATGCAAGCCAACCTAAATCTTTAAAACTCTCTGAAAATGAAAATAATATGACACCGAATGCAAGTCAAGTTTTGAATGTCCCACATGAACTTGATCAGCTGAGGGTGCTTGGAGAGGTTATCGATCGGGCAGTGTGTTCACGGCGGGCGAGACAGAGAAGGGAAAGCGACGGGAGGGGTGAAACGATGCACGCCGCTACATGTTGGCGACAACATGCATGCGCAACAAATGTCTGTCTTTTAAAGTAATCATTTCACTGCAAAAAACTTGTAATTTTGAGACAGAATTGATTAAAGGTTATTTTCTCACCGTCTATTAATTAATAATTTAGAAACCACGTCCTCTGATTTTCCCCATTGCTAGTTACGCTGTACTCAGACTCTGTGCTTAACCATTATTAGACGGCCAAAGGTGTCGGCTAGATCCTTACAGGATATCAGTTTATTCAAAAGATGCATGTCTATTGAAATAAATTAATATAAATCCTCCAATTTTCCTACAGGAAGTTAATGAATAAGAACTTGACGCTTGGTAATACAAGTCGTTCGACGTTGAAACAATTTTTGGCAACAAGGGANGGAAGTTAATGAATAAGAACTTGACGCTTGGTAATACAAGTCGTTCGACGTTGAAACAATTTTTGGCAACAAGGGAGTCAAGTATATGCTTCTAGGCATATCATTTTATTTGCAAAGATGCTATCCATCGAGTTAAATTAATATTTTGNGGGAGTCAAGTATATGCTTCTAGGCATATCATTTTATTTGCAAAGATGCTATCCATCGAGTTAAATTAATATTTTGTTTTAAAATCATGTTGATTTCACGCAATATACAATGAAACACCAACTTTATGGGAAAAAAGACCTTAATTCACAAAAGAAAACATCTTTGCAAATAATAATAATCCCTCGTTAAAATGTATTGCATAACATTTTCAGGCAAAACCCTTTGCTTTGAAATAGGTACTAGTGATGATAGGTGTGACTATTCTAAGCAATGCATTATCTTAAAATTTCTACAATCTCCAGCTTCCCCTCTTGTCAGGCATGTAAGGCGAGGTAGCAAGCCAGGCTCGCACCGGCACCGTGCCGCATGCGTGTTGGTAAGACTACGCACAGTGATAAAGGGCGGCGCGTGTGACGTATTTCACAACCAGTTACTAGACGTTTGCATAAACAACCAGCTTAAAAAAAATCATTTTGGGAAATCTTAGGTGACTGGACCGAAATATATTTTGATCAATGCAATATCCAATAAATGATACAAGTGGGTAGCTTTATCATTATTTATATAGGAGTTTTGCCGCGACCACTGATAATTAACTGTGGATAAGATTTATCGGTATGACGAGCATCCACTGTACATGGAGGTACTCAGTGAATGTTGGTGGATTGAAGGTCGCTGTAGGTCAAAAATTCATTTTGTATTTATTTCAAGTTTTTATAAAAAAGACTACGAGCAATCCAGACCAAACTTTTAGACGGTATTGNAATTCATTTTGTATTTATTTCAAGTTTTTATAAAAAAGACTACGAGCAATCCAGACCAAACTTTTAGACGGTATTGACTTCTAAAATCAATCCCATATGATGAAAGCCATAACTAGGCCAACAAAATTAAGATTTAGACAATCCTGAGCTAANACTTCTAAAATCAATCCCATATGATGAAAGCCATAACTAGGCCAACAAAATTAAGATTTAGACAATCCTGAGCTAAATGTGAAAACTTTGTCCACAATATTTCATGAACACTACAAGGAATGGGCCAGACAGGTTTGAGACTATCTCACCCACATTACTTTAAACTATTTCAAGGACACTTCAATTTCTTTGTTAGGACACCAAAGACTGACGTTTGTAATTTTTCTTTAGAATGAGAAATTATCAAGTGATAAACAAAATTCTTGTAAGGTAAGCTTCACATCAGAAAAAAACCATCTTTTCTAGTTTGTGAATTTTAACTACGCACAAAATAAAATCCTGTACTCCGACAATGTTAATCGTCTGCTTTACAAGAGGTTGTTGTGGCTTTATGTCTTCAACATCCATGTCTACAGTGACGACTCTTCGTATTTCAACTGCTTCATAGACACACAGGATGTTAAAAAATACCAATTCTGTAGCATCATTCTTGTACGACTGCCTCCAGAAAAACCTTCTGAAATTTGGGAATGTGAAGGCAGTAGTAATACTTTCGGGTGCTGCGTCAGCGCAAAACAGATATTTAACCATTCTCAAATTTTGTGTGTGGTTCTCGAATGCTTTTGGTGTCGAGATTATTAGTACGTTTCCACTTCGCGGACATTCTTTCACCCAACGTGACCGGAACTTTGGTCTTGCGAGATCAAAATAAAGAAGAAAGAAAAAATTGGCAAAGCAAAACCCTGGCTTGAAGCTACTGTATTGGCCAGACAAACACCCTCTAATTTTGAACTTTAATGCATTGTGGTTTACTTAAGGACTGGGAAAAAGCTCTTGCGGCTATTATCCGGAAGAAACCTTCAGCACCAACACAATTTACAATACTGTAATGAAGTAAGTGATGTTAAAGAACAAACGTGGTAACTTCCTGAGTTCTGAAAATTACTGTCCACTGAACATGCCTTTCCAGTTTCTCATCAGGTACAGCTAACAAGAACTTAGACCATTCAACCACATCCAGCTGTTTCCATGGCAAAGAAGTATACCTGAGCACCTTTGTGAAGATTTTCAGCACCGGAGGGAATGAATTTTGGAAGAGNGTTTCCATGGCAAAGAAGTATACCTGAGCACCTTTGTGAAGATTTTCAGCACCGGAGGGAATGAATTTTGGAAGAATCAAATCATATTGCATAAATATTAGCTCTGTATTTATCGTATTAATGAGTCGGCATTCTTGAATATAGCGTGTCATGATTATGTGCATTGCTAGTAAACAACTGTTCATATTTCACAAAGTATGTAGGGTTTGTTGTGAATCATCCCTATTTTCAGAAGAAGAGCACGCAACACATGTTTGTTTTTACTTGCATATTTAATATATAAAAGGGTGTATTAAATTCCTTAAAACAGAATTACGTAAATTGATAAAATATTACTTACAATAAAACCAAATATACAAATTTAGTTTCCCGACATTGTTGTTTGTTCATATGTGCTCTTCTTCCGGCAATCTCCTCAATGCAGCTCAATAGGCAGCATCTTCCAAATACAATGATGTGCCCAGAAGCGTACACTTCACCTCTCTTTATCACCAAAAATGGTTTGAACATCAAGCAACTTACCAAACGTAAAGTTCATTTTCAGTAGCTTCTTGCGGGGAGATCGGCAGAGTTATATTAATTTTGATATCCTGGAAAGGCCTATTCAACACCTTCTGTAGTGCTTATTAGTTAAACTTTATTCACAGATTATGTACAACTCCCATGCTCAACATAAAGTTACAGTCCACTGCATTTTTTAAAATTTGTTTTAGGAAGAAATGAGCATATCCATAAGTTGTGCGGCATACCAAAGCACAGTTTTTTCCTTTTTCTGCTTGATGACGGTGGTGCTCCAAGAGTAGCGCAGCTTTCAGTCACCGTCCCTCCCCAACTCTCCTACGCCACTCTCTGAACGAACCTTCTGTTTTTGTCTTTATCTACTTCCCTAGTTGCAGGTCAGTGCTCGACTAATAAAACTGTAGCAGTGAAGTGCTGCAAAGTTCCTGTTTTCAGCGCAGGAATACTTTCAGAGCAGTACTTAACTCTGTTATCTTCAGCTGATGTCACGGACCACAAGCACAGTTTGTCATTCCGGACTGAGCAAGCAATTCTACGTGTTCGACATGAACTTGGATAACGGTGAAGGATATTATAACTGCACACTATTAAGTAAGGTGGCAGACCCAGACAACTGCCGCACGGAGGTCGCACTGAAAACCCAGCCTGTTGCCAAGTTCACTCAAGGTCATGATGCTGCTCGCTTACGCAGCGCATGCTACAAATATTAAATTATTTTTTTTTGCAGCTATAAATAATTTAATTATTTTTTATTAATTAAGGTCTAGACAATTGAATTTTGTGGGCCTCTAATAATAATTAAAAATAAATTTATACTGAAACGGATTATTTTATTTAAAAACTAACTTTTATTGTGACCAAATCAGCCTGCTCTTAAAGTCTTGTAGATTTTTTTCAGTGATATTTGTAATTAATGTGTGATTACAAATTGGTTCAAGAGGAGAGAGGGGTGGAAGGGGGGGGGATGACACACTACTACTTGACGTATGGGTGGGAAAAATATTTGATAAAAACAATAGCAAGATAGGCAAAATGTTAAATCAATAAAATAGTTTAGTATCTTGCAAGGGGAAACTACATTCTAGGTTTGGGTTGCAGCAGAGTTGTTACGTGCACTTGAACCAATAAATAACTAGCAGTCTCCTTCACAAACCAGGAGACCACTAGATGCCATTTGCCACGCCGTTGCCATGCGCAATGTCTTCTTCTTCTTTGTGTCTGCTGGGATCGTCAGGCTTCATCGCTGGGAAGAACAACACCTCCTGCAAGACATAACAAGTTCGCAGCTGGTTAACTGAGCACTTGTGATATCTAAAATACTATTACATACAGAAAATGGGCTGATTTTACTACTGTTGCCAATCTCTTTGTGTAACAGACATTATCACAACTAGCATTTTGGAAATTGTAATTTGTAGCTTGTAGTTTATAGTGGAACAGGACCGAGGAATATTTAACTAGCAGCACACCCAGACTTGCCAGACGGGGCCTGCCACACCATATTTTATTGGCAACGTTTTTAAATACATACTTTAGAACACATTTACTATATCTAATCTACCGTCAACTGTCACCATCACTAAATTGCATTCTTGGTTACTTCCAACTTTTCTGAAGCCTTGCTGAAGTTCTTTCAGGTTATTCCTCTGCCCCATACAAACAAAGTCAAGATAATTACACCACATTCATGCGCGCTCAAGTTTAATAAAATTCTGCATCCTCCCATCCGTAAGTAGGTGAATTATCGCACCAGGGTGTTAAATTGCATCGTAAGTCCCTTGTGCAATAAATGACTCTCAATGTAGGTTTTCCATCAACAGAGATTTATTTATTGAAAATCCACTTTCAACAGACAGGCACTGCCATTTGAAAGGATTGAGTTCAAAAACACCACATAGCCATTCACGGTTTGCTTTGCCCCTCATTATCGAAATAAAACTCATCCAAGCCAATATTTCCACTAGCTTCAAACTTGTCAAGATAAATACCCNTTAAGGTCTAGACAATTGAATTTTGTGGGCCTCTAATAATAATTAAAAATAAATTTATACTGAAACGGATTATTTTATTTAAAAACTAACTTTTATTGTGACCAAATCAGCCTGCTCTTAAAGTCTTGTAGATTTTTTTCAGTGATATTTGTAATTAATGTGTGATTACAAATTGGTTCAAGAGGAGAGAGGGGTGGAAGGGGGGGGGATGACACACTACTACTTGACGTATGGGTGGGAAAAATATTTGATAAAAACAATAGCAAGATAGGCAAAATGTTAAATCAATAAAATAGTTTAGTATCTTGCAAGGGGAAGCAACTGAAGAAGAGAAACAATATTCTAGATTTGGGTTGCAGAAGAGTTGTTACGTGCACTTGAACCAATAAATAACTAGCAGTCTCCTTCACAAGCCAGGAGACCACTAGATGCCATTTGCCACGCCGTTGCCATGCGCAATGTCTTCTTCTTCTTTGTGTCTGCTGGGATCGTCAGGCTTCATCGCTGGGAAGAACAACACCTCCTGCAAGACATAACAAGTTCGCAGCTGGTTAACTGAGCACTTGTGATATCTAAAATACTATTACATACAGAAAATGGGCTGATTTTACTACTGTTGCCAATCTCTTTGTGTAACAGACATTATCACAACTAGCATTTTGGAAATTGTAATTTGTAGCTTGTAGTTTATAGTGGAACAGGACCGAGGAATATTTAACTAGCAGCACACCCAGACTTGCCAGACGGGGCCTGCCACACCATATTTTATTGGCAACGTTTTTAAATACATACTTTAGAACACATTTACTATATCTAATCTACCGTCAACTGTCACCATCACTAAATTGCATTCTTGGTTACTTCCAACTTTTCTGAAGCCTTGCTGAAGTTCTTTCAGGTTATTCCTCTGCCTCATACAAACAAAGTCAAGATAATTACACCACATTCATGCGCGCTCAAGTTTAATAAAATTCTGCATCCTCCCATCCGTAAGTAGGTGAATTATCAGCACCAGGGTGTTAAATTGCATCGTAAGTCCCTTGTGCAATAAATGACTCTCAATGTAGGTTTTCCATCAACAGAGATTTATTTATTGAAAATCCACTTTCAACAGACAGGCACTGCCATTTGAAAGGATTGAGTTCAAAAACACCACATAGCCATTCACGGTTTGCTTTGCCCCTCATTATCGAAATAAAACTCATCCAAGCCAATATTTCCACTAGCTTCAAACTTGTCAAGATAAATACCCGAACAAAACTTTATTTTACGACACACTGTTCAAACAGATATGGCCAGATTTTGAGGAACTACGAAAGAATGCAAAAAAAATATTGTGGCCAAAAGTGGGAACAATAAAAAATTGTGGCAGATATCTATTAAAACACATTTTAAAAGCCTGCAACATTTAATCATAATAGGGGTTGTAGGGTTTGTACACATTTGCAAAGCATCACACGGTGGTGAAACTCGGTAAAAGTTACCATGGCTAAACAGCAGCGCTTGCATCCTCTACTGCTGCAGTTCTTTCATACGACTGTACTTGTCTGCTGAGATACACATGTGCAGTACGGCAAAGGTGCCAGCCAATGTTGACACTGATACCTGCCATAAGTAGACAAAATTAATTATAAGCCTGCCGCTACCCATCTCTATCTTTCCTGCTCAACCTATTTAATCCATCTTGTTACAGTCACGGAGTGCTCTAGTATAAACTCGACATTTTGCTTTCCTTTGCTGACAAAGATTTGGATTTACTGGATTATTGTTCTGACTTCCATTTACTGACAACCCAATTATGATACTTCTCTTGAATTTTAATTTTTTTGCTTGCTGCATGTTAGCCTATGCCACAAAGCTGCAGTCCAGTTTGACGTGCGAGGCTTCCTACACATTATTATTTAGACTCTGCATCATCGCACATACGCATTACTTGCCCGAGAGGGAGCCGAACCCCGACTAGCCGCCTCCAAGGCCAGCACACACATAATGAAAGAAAGTCATGTCACCACCCCCCACACTTGTAAACCCGCTAATAAGCCGCAGCCGGAGATTTGCCCCTAAGCGAGCGGCGGATACCACCCGCACAGCTGCCCAATCTCACCTCTTCTGCCACCTCGCCAAGAGATGGCAGCAGCGTTGCCGCCCGGAGCAAACCTGCGGGGGCGGCCGAAGATTACCAAAGTGCTCGAGGCACAAAGGAACCTCCTAGCCAGCAGGAATATAATGCTGTGCACCCGGCAGAAATGCCAGTTGTTACGTAGCTCACCTTAGTCATCAGTCAAGCTAAGGCCCTCTATCACACAGCCACAGTCCTCCTCAGGACTCTCCAAGACCTTGCAGTCTTCTACCAGTTCTTCTGCGGGCGACGCCTTCTCTACCAGTGCAGCTGAAGAGTCGTCGCAACCCCTGACGCTCGCAGTCAAGAGTCACCACACCTGACACGTACACAACACGTGGTGCCTCGGGTCCCGTCAGGACTACTAGCCACAATTATGGTTCAGGTGTTTTCACGGCTACTTAATTGTGAACTCTCGTCGTCCCCTCTTCAAGCCAGACCCTCAAACCAACAAGCCCCTTCACCTGTCTTGCTCTAATATAAAGTCCATTGGACACCTAGTGTGTGTAGACATAGGAGGAGGTACGAGACTCGGCGTTCTATTCTCAAGAGAATAAAACACGTATTCTAGCTCATTTCTGTCTTTCCTAGCTCTGTAGTGAACGGGTGCCTTTTCCCTAACCTAGTAAGCGTCACCCTCGAAGGGAGCGGCAGGGGATTGTGAATTGGCAACAGTTTCTGACGTAGGCTACGCCTGCGGGCAACCCCAAACCAGGACTCCACATACATCACACATGCAACAAAGTCGATGATCACCCATACTGTGTACCAGGTACGGTAGAGCTCCAACCACTAGAAAGACACATGGCAAAGCATCTGGGCCAACTAAGTCAGATAACCCATTCCCTCCAGAGCGTATAAACTTGCCGGAGAGGGTGCCAGGGCTGACGAGACTTGACCCAGATACTTCTGGAGTACACTTTAGTTAGGGGTTTGTTGCCTGCTGCACTCTAAAGGATGAACAGTAGCACCTTTTCTGTCCATGATGTTCGCTCACCGACGAGGGAGCAGGACAGCTGCTATCCTTACATCTCGCCACCCCCTAAGTAATCAACCTACACCAGCCCTCAGTTGCAAGTCCCCACGGGAGAGAGCACAAGCCGCCCGGCAATTAGTGCAGCCTCACTTCACAACCTTCCCCGTCAACCTCTTTGGCCTCCCAGTTAGGGTTCCCGGAGCTGCTCACCCCGCCGCAGAACTACTCCACCAGGGGTACACTCTCCCCCTGGGAATGGTTCCATGTGACCAGCACCAGCCAATCTCGTGCCAACCAGCCAGCCGGCACATCAATCACCTACAAGTGACAGCCGAGCTCGCCTGCCCTGCCACCTGCTGCAGGTGGCAGGGCAGGCGAGGTGTGCCCGGAGGCATCACCTCGCCCTCGCACACTTTACACCATGTAGGCACCCGACACTATATAAGGGACCTGTGTTAAGCCGACAAGCCATAATACAGACGCCTCCGCAGTAGAGTCCGTTCCCTACTTGCTCAGAAACAAAAACAATCTTTAATCTTGACGTGACGTCCCATTCCTAGCCTGTCGCACATCCAATTTTAGTTCATTTTGACTTGTGCAGTGGTCATTTCTGCACAACTGGGGTATCATCTTGCGCAGAAAACATTACCGTATCAAATTAATTTATATTTCATCACTAAAAATGCTTAAATTTTCTATTAGCAACAGATGAAAATAATTCCTTGCACTCAGCAGAATGTGCTGCTTGAAAGCAAATTTCTGAAGTGCAATGGAAGTCTGTTTAAAATGAGTCAGCTGTTCATATAACCTCAGAAACAAAATGTACACACATATGCAACATATTTTTTTTCTTAGCTTGTACGAACTATAGATGCATGTAACGAAGTAGCGTAACTTCACGAGTGTTGATTGCATTAGAACACTGCTGTAGACGTTGGTGCCACCATTTTGGTGCTTCGAAAGAAAAAAATGTGTGTATGGCAGCTGTGTTTTCCATTTTGTTCATAGTATGTAAACATCCACATTAGTGAAAAGAAGTAACTTTATTTTTGATTTGCATGAAATGGAATGTGATTAGGTAGCAAAACGTGTTTCCAGGGTTCATCAAATAAACAAAGGCAAGAGATGAAGCTATAGTCGGTTCACGACTGGAAGAGACTTTCTTGAAGCCTTGCTAAAGATTTACTTTCAAGCCCATTTTGTATCCTTCCGCCAAAAGTAAACAAACATTGCCATGTGACAGTCACGTGTCAATGTTAACATGCAATGTTTACATTCCACTGTGTGTGTACATGTGTTCATACATACACGTACCCATTATAAAAGTCATGTAATGTATATATTATTAATGGATATTCCACAAGCCTAAAGTTTTTAATCTTGAGAATTTCACACAAAAGAATATGCGATGCCAGCGAAAAAACATTTCATTCTATAGACCCAAAATGTGAGTATTTTGATGAATCGATAGTAGTTGTCTATTTACAATCGATTGTTAGTGACTTTCGATAAATTCCCGTACATCGAAGGCAAGATCATCAGTATTGATCGAAATTGCTACAGACGTTAAAATGGCGTGGTGGTTGAGTCGGATGTTTCGCGCAATTGTAAAACGTTATTTAAAAATGGTTGTGACGGTTTTCGACAGGACGGCAGAGTTTGCGAGTGAAGGATTCTACGTCTTCGACAATGTGAAAACAATTCTTATGTGCAAATACTGCAACGTTAGAATAAAGTGGCAAAGGAAAGACACGTGCACGAAACACATAAAAACAAAAGAAATTAGAACTGAAAGTGAGCACAAATTAAAATCATATGTTATTAAAAACCAAATAATAAAGAGTGGATATTAGTAAAACAACGTAGATAAATGAATTATTATAGGTTAAACAAGATAATCGCACAAATTCTCAGGCACGCGTGTCAACAACACAAGGACTACGAAGGTTAGTAAACAAATGGCAGCGTTACTTTAACCTTGAGCGTAATCATGTGGCTATGCAAGGAACGTTGAAATCTAAATATGTTAGCATCACATCATTAATAATTGGCATAATAAGATACAATTCTTTTCGACACCCATTTGTAAGCGATAAATTAACAATTACGTTAAAACTTTGGAACTATTTCCTCTCTTTGTGCTGGCAACCTAACGGCATAACTGTATCCGCGCTCGCCGCTGTTTGTAATGTTATATGCATGTCACTAACGGCTACGGTGTTTTTTCCCAGGTTGATTTTCAAAAGTTTCTTCCAGTCGTGAAATGACTATACAATTAATGTTTTAATGTTGCATTGTTGCAGTGGCCAAATAATTTTACTGCAGCACAAGGTTGTAACGTTGCAGTTTTTCAGATATTATATTATTTTTATTATNAATGTTATATGCATGTCGCTAACGGCTAGGGTGTTTTTTCAAAGGTTGATTTTCAAAAGTTTCTTCCAGTCGTGAAATGACTATACAATTAATGTTTTAATGTTGCATTGTTGCAGTGGCCAAATAATTTTACTGCAGCACAAGGTTGTAACGTTGCAGTTTTTCAGATATTATATTATTTTTATTATTATTATTATTATTACGTTTTGGATTATTTGGTAGTGGTGACGATTAATTAAGATCATTTTCAAATTAAGATTTAGTATATGATTTAAGAGAAGTGCACTGTAATTTTGGTTATGTCATGAGTTTATTGATGTAGAGGTAATGGCTATTATTATTCATTTGTGCTTGGAGGATAGTAAGTATTGAAATTTGTTAATCACGTGAAATTTAAGAAAAGTGTCCTGATTGGCTTGTCTCGCCATTGATAATTGGATGAACAATATAGCGTGGTTAGACGACAGCCAAACAGAATGCAAGTAACAACAGAAGTGTGATGCAAAAGGCTTTTTCATTTAGCATAAATACCGCAAACACCATCAGGATTGGACGCATGCGTGCGAATAAGCATTAAAATGATATATTGAGTGAATGATTAATTATTTAATACACAATTGCTGCAAGACGTTTTAAATTTTATCCTCGATAATGTAAAATGAGCCATCTTTGCCTAATTTGTTGGAGAAGAAGGAGTTAATAAAAAATGGATAACAGAATTTTGGCCTTCTAATTTTATTGAAATGTTACAAGGTAAAAGTAGTGTTATATTCATGACCATTTAATATTTTCACAATCCCCCTGTAAAACAAGGGGTCGTATTTTCATGGCCGTCTTATATTCAGCCCAATAAGGTATCTGTGGAATAGATTGCTTTAATTTATGATATGAATTTTGTAATTTAATTACATTTTCGCTCTCTCTGACAAGGACGTGCATTTAAACAGTTACACATAGAAAAGCCAAGGATGATGGAAACTCCACAAACACAGTGGGCTGGCAACGACAAGGGTGAGTAATGCCAGGGAACAGTCACAGTGTGAGAGGTCATGTTACCTTGATGTTGTTGGAGTCGGTGAGGAACATGGTGAGGCGATCGATGCCCAGCCCCCAGCCAGCCGTGGGCGGCAGGCCGTACTCCAGCGCCGTGCAGAAGTTCTCATCCACCAGCTNTCGATGCCCAGCCCCCAGCCAGCCGTGGGCGGCAGGCCGTACTCCAGCGCCGTGCAGAAGTTCTCATCCACCAGCTGAGCCTCATCGTCCCCTGCCGCCTTGTCCTGCAATCACGCACGCACCCCGTCACCTACTGGCTCTCAACATGCTCCACACATCTCGACATCAGTGCATTCTGGAGATGGCCTGTGGCTCGTACATACAGCCTTGCAAAAACTAGAGAGTATGCTCACATTGCCTCGATTCTTCCCTTACTTGTTTTTCAACTTAAACTATCAGCCCNCTTGCAAAAACTAGAGAGTATGCTCACATTGCCTCGATTCTTCCCTTACTTGTTTTTCAACTTAAACTATCAGCCCCTTATACACTTACAACAATTATTGGGGGAGGAGAGGTCCCTTCAAGTAAAGCGTGTTTCATGATGAATCACATACATCACAAACATTACACGTAACAACCCCAAATTTATNGGTCCCTTCAAGTAAAGCGTGTTTCATGATGAATCACATACATCACAAACATTACACGTAACAACCCCAAATTTATAACTATTCCGAGAACAGGAAACAGAAAAACCATTTCACATTTTCTTACTTAAGATTCNGTAACAACCCCAAATTTATAACTATTCCGAGAACAGGAAACAGAAAAACCATTTCACATTTTCTTACTTAAGATTCTGTATTCTGCCGGACACCTGGAACAACGATCACAATGCACTGGCAAGGGCATATTGTTTCATGTAGAGACTAATGTAAACAATTGATACACAATTATAAAAGCAATGCTTTAAAAAATAATAAAAGTNTATTGTTTCATGTAGAGACTAATGTAAACAATTGATACACAATTATAAAAGCAATGCTTTAAAAAATAATAAAAGAGCCTTGTACGAACAAAAAAATTTAGATAAATCTACTTTATGTTTTTAACTATCTGAACTTTCAACAACAGATTTTTTAGTTAGGCCTGCCAACAAAATTTTTGTTTGTAAAAAACGTGTCATTTTTTACGGCACATATTTACAGAGAATATGTATGATACAAAATACAGTCAGCTGGAAGAATACAAGATTAAAATATGTACATGATAATTCAATTTACAAATATATTCTACATAAAGAAATGCATAAAAACAAATTTTTGACCGCCATGCCACTTTGCAAAAAATACATAATTGTTGGATAAAACGTGAAGATGCTATGTATGTAAACAAACAAAGTGAGCTAGTTGGTGCAAATTTCATAGATAACGTTATGCTTGGTAGACGTGAACACTACAATGGCTGGGTTTCCTAGTAAGCAAATAAACTTTTGCAGGGCCACGCACTAGAATGTTAACTCAAAGTGACGCATCATCACTTGCGGTCATGTTATTTATGACTCTAAACACACGCTACGGAAAGTAAAACACATTTTCGTTTATGGTGATAAATCAAAGAAATCTACTGACCAACTCAGCATGCATTCGTANTACGGAAAGTAAAACACATTTTCGTTTATGGTGATAAATCAAAGAAATCTACTGACCAACTCAGCATGCATTCGTATTCGAATATGCAAAACACACAAAATACATCGTAAGAAGCAACTACGTGACATAAAACAATAATTCTAGAAAATACTACAGGATTTTGTACATTTTGTGAACTACAGCTAGAATTCTCAAAAATCGTAATTTTTCATTTTTTATGTAAAAATTTGCATTTATAGTGTTTACTAAATTTTCAGGTCTTTACAGCAGTGATGGAAATTTCATCTTAACTCGTGCACTAATTTACATTCTGATTTCCTGTCAAATATTCTCTAGCTATGTGTCTTCTATGGTTGTCAAGGCCTTGTAATAATTCCCGCTACCTTAACAGCAACACTTTTGTTTGGTGATTATTATATTTTTGTACTGTGTACGTGAAAAAAAATGATGGAATGGATGTGTTGTTCAAAGAAAACTAAAAAAAAATGATGGAGTGGATGTGTTGTTCAAAGAAAACTACAAAATGTGATCCAAGAATCAGTGACGCTTAGCACATTCAAAATTTTTAACACGCAAAAATAGGCTTGGTAAACAGTGCGACGAGTATTCCTAACCNAGTGACGCTTAGCACATTCAAAATTTTTAACACGCAAAAATAGGCTTGGTAAACAGTGCGACGAGTATTCCTAACTTCAACCACAAAACGTGATATAAACATTCATTGCGTGTCTGTGTGCATTTTTTTTGTTTCCATATTTAGTTAGCAAAGCAACAAAACAGATTATTGTGTAAATTTTCAAAATAACTTTATTTGAAGTAAAACTGGAAAAATCGCTTTATTAGCACAAAAATGGTAAAATTCAAGTAATTTTTCATTTTATTGCAAATGCTATTTTTTCAGGTCTCTATTAACAATACAATACCACATCCNTAAAATTCAAGTAATTTTTCATTTTATTGCAAATGCTATTTTTTCAGGTCTCTATTAACAATACAATACCACATCCTCTTTATTTTCCCATGCCGTGAGTCACCCTGCTCAGGAATGTTGCTAACGGGTTATTTGGTAACAAAGGAGTTGTCGTATATGCCCCTTCGTGATACTTACCTATTTATTCAAAAGACTTGTGTCTACTGAAAATTAATTAAATAACAAAACCCTTTACTTTCCAGAGATAAGCCACCAAATATGGCCTTTGCGCTTGGTAAAACTTGTGCATTTGTCAAAGTCTATGAACAATTTTTTGTGACAATGGGAGGTCAAGTACTGTACGCTGCCAGAACATAATTTTATTTGTAAGACAATCTGCCTATTGAATGATGACTTTGCAGGTGATAATAGAAATACAAATAGAAAATAGACGTTCCAAAAAATAAAACATCAGCATACAATGTGAAGAGAGAGTCGCAGAGACATACCTTGGCTTGCTGCTCGAAGCGCTCTCGTTGCACCATGGGATCGTTGAGCTCGGTGTACGCGTTACACACTTCCTTCTTCATGACAAACAGCTCAAACCTCTCCGTGAGGCCCGGGATGGAGCGGTGCCACTTGGCNAGAGTCGCAGAGACGTACCTTGGCTTGCTGCTCGAAGCGCTCTCGTTGCACCATGGGATCGTTGAGCTCGGTGTACGCGTTACACACTTCCTTCTTCATGACAAACAGCTCAAACCTCTCCGTGAGGCCCGGGATGGAGCGGTGCCACTTGGCCAGTGGGCTCATCACCTGCGGGTGGTCGCAGATGAACGTCGGGTTGACGNTATTGTTTCATGTAGAGACTAATGTAAACAATTGATACACAATTATAAAAGCAATGCTTTAAAAAATAATAAAAGTGCCTTGTACGAACAAAAAAATTTAGAGAAATCTACTTTATGTTTTTAACTATCTGAACTTTCAACAACAGATTTTTTAGTTAGGCCTGCCAACAAAACTTTTGTTTGTAAAAAACGTGTCATTTTTTACCGNTTTTTGTTTGTAAAAAACGTGTCATTTTTTACGGCACATATTTACAGAGAATATGTATGATACAAAATACAGTCAGCTGGAAGAATACAAGATTAAAATATGTACATGATAATTCAATTTACAAATATATTCTACATAAAGAAATGCATAAAAACAAATTTTTGACCGCCATGCCACTTTGCAAAAAATACATAATTGTTGGATACAACGTGAAGACGCTATGTATGTAAACAAACTGAGCGAGCTAGTTGGTGCAAATTTCATAGATAACGTTATGCTTGGTAGACGTGAACACTACAATGGCTGGGTTTCCTAGTAAGCAAATAAACTTTTGCAGGGCCACGCACTAGAATGTTAACTCAAAGTGACGCATCATCACTTGCGGTCATGTTATTTATGGCCATAAACACACGTTACGGAAAGTAAAACACATTTTCGTTTATGGTGATAAATCAAAGAAATCTACTGACCAACTCAGCATGCATTCGTATTCGAATATGCAAAACACACAAAATACATCGTAAGAAGCAACTACGTGACATAAAACAATAATTCTAGAAAATACTACAGGATTTTGTACATTTTGTGAACTACAGCTAGAATTCTCAAAAATCGTAATTTTTCATTTTTTATGTAAAAATTTGCATTTATAGTGTTTACTAAATTTTCAGGTCTTTACAGCAGTGATGGAAATTTCATCTTAACTCGTGCACTAATTTACATTCTGATTTCCTGTCAAATATTCTCTAGCTATGTGTCTTCTATGGTTGTCAAGGCCTTGTAATAATTCCCGCTACCTTAACAGCAACACTTTTGTTTGGTGATTATTATATTTTTGTACTGTGTACGTGAAAAAAAATGATGGAATGGATGTGTTGTTCAAAGAAAACTAAAAAAAAATGATGGAGTGGATGTGTTGTTCAAAGAAAACTACAAAATGTGATCCAAGAATCAGTGACGCTTAGCACATTCAAAATTTTTAACACGCAAAAATAGGCTTGGTAAACAGTGCGACGAGTATTCCTAACCTCAACCACAAAACGTGATATAAACATTCATTGCGTGTTGGTGTGCCTTTTTTTTGTTTCCATATTTAGTTAGCAAAGCAACAAAACAGATTATTGTGTAAATTTTCAAAATAACTTTATTTGAAGTAAAACTGGAAAAATCACTTTATTCGCACAAAAATGCTAAAATTCAAGTAATTTTTCATTTTATTGCAAATGCTATTTTTTCAGGTCTCTATTAACAATACAATACCACATCCTCTTTATTTTCCCATGCCGTGAGTCACCCTGCTCAGGAATGTTGCTAACGGGTTATTTGGTAACAAAGGAGTTGTCGTATATGCCCCTTCGTGATACTTACCTATTTATTCAAAAGACTTGTGTCTACTGAAAATTAATTAAATAACAAAACCCTTTACTTTCCAGAGATAAGCCACCAAATATGGCCTTTGCGCTTGGTAAAACTTGTGCATTTGTCAAAGTCTATGAACAATTTTTAGTGACAATGGGAGGTCAAGTACTGTACGCTGCCAGAACATAATTTTATTTGTAAGACAATCTGCCTATTGAATGATGACTTTGCAGGTGATAATAGAAATACAAATAGAAAATAGACGTTCCAAAAAATAAAACATCAGCATACAATGAGAAGAGAGAGTCGCAGAGACGTACCTTGGCTTGCTGCTCGAAGCGCTCTCGTTGCACCATGGGATCGTTGAGCTCGGTGTACGCGTTACACACTTCCTTCTTCATGACAAACAGCTCAAACCTCTCCGTGAGGCCCGGGATGGAGCGGTGCCACTTGGCCAGTGGGCTCATCACCTGCGGGTGGTCGCAGATGAACGTCGGGTTGACGCACGTCTCCTCCAGGAACTCCCCCACCAGCTGCAACCAGAGCCATCATCACAACTCACCCACGTCCTGGCTACGTTGTACGAGATCAACGAGAAACTAGTGATGGGCGATACAGAAATAAAACTGATGCCGATGCACTTCATTGCTTGATCCGATAACCGATACAAAACTGATTCGATACTATTGCAGATTCTGTGGTAATTCCCACACTTTTATGTTTTAAGTAGTTACACATGCTCAGGTAAAATTTCTGATGCATCACTATAAAGGCAGGATTTACAACAACTCATCGTGTGGCTCTAAAGCTGGGTTTACAATAGAAAATTTAAGTGTTAAAATTACGTGCTATTTAGTGTGCAGAAGAAGTGAGTGTGTATTGCCTTATGTATTGGTTTCCAATGGAAGTTAACAGCAGGTCTTGTAGGTTGTTAGGAATTCCTTAAGCGTTAAAAGAAATGGTTATATTTGATATATTAAGTGAAACTTGTGAGGCAACGACCAATCAGAACAGAGTAGTCTGTGTTGTTGGCNAGTGTCACTTTCTTGTGGACCCCTGAAGAACCTTATAAGAGGGTTCCACTGTATATTTGTTCACAAAAATAAGTTTCTCTGATAGAAAATGTAGGTTTTGAAGTACGATCTGCTAAAATGTGGTTGTGTTATACGAGATTAGGTTAGGAACAAAAGTAAACATGACAGGCTTGAAACCTGCTTCCATTGGCTGAAATTAAGAACCAAAACATTGATTGGAAACGGCAAATACAGAAGAAGTGTTTCTGAATGCCAGATCGGCGCTTACTGCATAATTTTTAATGCATTATTCGCTGCAGCAGATATGTAAACAAAGTTGTATCATAGATACGTATATGGCTGTGCACGCACACTGCACCTTTGTGTACTGAAATTGGCTACCACTAGAGCCCGAGTTGTAAGTACCAGGTATTTGATGCCAGTTGGCCAGCCATTTTATCCCAAGTGCTGCATGCATGCACCACATCTATGGAGAATCTACGTTTGTTTACTTTTTAACGTCCTAGTTATATTGATTGCTCACAAATAAATAAAATTAAACTATTGGAGTGTGGTCTTTATTAATACGTATTTTTTATATCACTGAAAACAGTCCTTTATTGTGAAGAGAATTTTTGTGTTTAGAGTCGAACAAATTTGATGCATGGATGTAAAAACGACATTGTACATACAAGAGCTTGGAATGGTTTACGGGTTACGATAACGTATCAGTTGGGAACAAATACATCGGAAAATATACAAAAGTGGAATATAGGCAGATACCGATACCATAACGATTACATTCTTCGTTGGTATAAACAGTTGAAAGAAACTGGAAATATGAATATTATGAAATCACCAGGCCAACCACACACATCGTAAGAGAACGTGGAGCGTGTGAGACTGTCATATTTATGCAGTCCTAAATAGACCATCACGCGACGCAGTTTGGAATTTGGTCTTCCTAAAACAATTCACAAATGTGCTTCGTAAACATATGAGGCTTCATGCTTACAAAATCCAAATGAGACATGCAATTAAGGAGACAGACCGACTTAGACGAGTCGATTTTGCTGTAACAATGCTGAGTGCAATGGACGACGATGAAAGTTACCTCAAACAAATTTTCCTTAGTGATGAAACATGCTTCCACATAAATGGCTGCAGTAACCGTCATAATTGCAGAATTCAATTCAATGAAGTTTCCGAGTACATTTGTGATTCGCCCAAGGTAAATGCATAAACGTGTTGTAAGCCTGTTCATGTTTGCTGAGAACATGGTTACAGGTGCCATGTATCTGGACACGTTAGAACTTAATGTTTTCCCTCAAAGTGATAACATTGAAAGGAAACAGGGCATAAGTGTAATCTTTCAGCAAGATGGAGTGCCACCTCATTTCAGTCTGAACATGCGTGAAGCTCTCAATAACAGATTCCCCGGGCGTTGGATTGGAAGAAATGGTTTTGTTTTGTGGCCACCTAGAAGCCCTGATCTGACTCCTATGGTCTTCTTCTTCCGGGCTTATCTGATATGCAACATTTAAGGGAGAGAATCAACGCAGCGACAGCGACTGTGACTTCAGACTTGATTCACCGCACCTGGACGGAGATAGACTACCGCCTATATGTGTGCCATGCAACCGGGGGACCTCATATCGAAACATTATAGGCATGCTGTATTTTGGTAAACGTATGAATAATTTACCTTAGTTACGGACTTAGTTATTTCAGTGCAAAATCTCAGACACCTTTTTCGATGACCCTGTACTTCAGTGTACTTTCAAACCCCTCTCCCGCACAGCTTCGTGTGACAATTGCATCCACAGCGAAACTGACAAATTCTCATCCAACATGGCCCCACAGCCCCACACATCCTATGATCGTTTGTTGAAAAACTACAAATTAGAAGACTTTTAGATACGTACACAATCACGGCAGAAGCCAGTGTTTACAAGTGTCTCTATAATAAAAGTTTATTGCTAAATAAAAATTATGCCATACCAAACTTGAAAATGAACGTATTCAACAATTAACTTAGTACAGAATGCAGAACCTAAAAACAACATTTTCAAAATTTTATCATAAATTTTAGGGACAGTCATTAAAGCAAACAATTACAGTATTAGAATGTTGAGAAACTAACATTACAACCTATATATTACACTTTAAGCATACCAAGTGCTATATAATCAGGGCACTAACCTTTCAAAGACCAACTCATAAAGNACCTATATATTACACTTTAAGCATACCAAGTGCTATATAATCAGGGCACTAACCTTTCAAAGACCAACTCATAAATCCAAATAATTATGTAATCATTTCTACACTTTGATCAACCTGAATAATTTTTTAATTCTTGATTCAACATCTTTCTCTAATTATGAATTCCAGAAAATAATTCTCNACCTATATATTACACTTTAAGCATACCAAGTGCTATATAATCAGGGCACTAACCTTTCAAAGACCAACTCATAAAGCCAAATAATTATGTAATCATTTCTACATTTTGATCAACCTGAATAATTTTTTAATTCTTGATTCAACATCTTTCTCTAATTATGAATTCCAGAAAATAATTCTCNTTTGATCAACCTGAATAATTTTTTAATTCTTGATTCAACATCTTTCTCTAATTATGAATTCCAGAAAATAATTCTCTGTAATTATTCTCAAGATGAAGAATATTAACCAAGTAATAATACACAAAACTAAAATTAAAAATAGCATAAAACGTGATGACAGCATTAAGACTACAATTTAACATTATAAAATGACTAAAACCTTGAGTTTTTAACTGGCCATTTTTGTTTCTGTAGAACACTGATTTTACACTCTCAGAGTTTACAAATAGGATAGGTCCAAATTAATGTTTAAGCTCTTTGTACATTAATAGCTGAGCAATTATTAAAGACAATCTGATGGGACTGGGTGTATTTGACGTGATACGAACAATGTGGGGCGCAAGAAGCTATTCTGCTATTTGACGCGATATGGACAATGTCAGGCGCGAGAAGCTATTCTGCTATTTGACGCGATATGGACAATGTCAGGCGCGAGAAGCTATTCTGCTATTTGACGCGATACGGACAATGTCGGGCGCGAGAAGCTATTCTGCTATTTGACGCGATACTGACAACGTCGGGCGCGAGAAGCTATTCTGCTATTTGACGCGATACGGACAATGTCGGGTGCGAGAAGCTATTCTGCTGTTGTCAGTTCCATTTGCAGCAACAATTGGCAGAACTACAATCTTTCGAGCAATAACTATGGAGGACAGAATTTGAAACTACGCCACCATCACGTGTAACAACGACATGATTATCAACTCTACCCAGATGACAGTTGCTGTTTAGAGTAGGATGGTATGCAGTCACATTACTACCAAGATGTCGGGTCGCCCCTGGATGAAACGTGGTGGATAGGCCGACGAGGAAGTGCTGAGAATCCACCCAGATCTCCAGATTTAATGCAGTTAGATTTTTATTTGTAGGGAACTGTGATGAACACCGTGTACGCCACGTGACGTGATTGTGAATCCACTCGCTTAGAAACTGTAGATAATGTCAGTTCTGTTCTGCAGACAATGTCTTGCCGCTGATGGCGGACATTTAGAACATTCGTAACCGATGTCCTTGGAGTGTCAAGTCAAGCAGTCCCACATCAGACTGCCTTTAATAGTTTCTCTGTTTTCATGTTCAAAGAGCGTGAACATTAATTTTGGACAACCCAGTAGAATAAATTTAAGGCATATAAATTCTTGCAAACAATCAAAGAATTGCCTATATTCCTCTCTCACACGCACGCGCACCCCCCCCCTCTTTCGCTCTCAAGACCTCGTTAGGAACGGCTCGACACTCCCTCTCTCCTCCCTCCATGGCCCCTCTCTCTCATGTGAACTCAGTTTAACGACACAGTTACCCTTCAAACGCACCACACCAGAGCGGCCAAGTACTCCGCCACGTCTGACCTCTAAATGGTTTCGCCTGAAAATGTGTTATGCAATACATTTTAGCAAGGAGTTATTTTTGGCAAAAATGTTTCCTTTTGTGACGAAAGATTTTTTTCCCCATGAAGTTGGTGTTTAAACCTAACTGGCATAAAATCAACATGATTTTAATAATAAATATTAATTTAATTCAATGGACAGCATAGTATTCGCAAATAAAGTAATATGTCCAGGAGTGTATCCTTGACCTCCCCTTAACACCAAACATTGTTTGAAGATTGAGCGACTTGTATTACCAAGCATAAAGTTCATTTTCAGTAACTTCTTGCAGAAAGATTGGAGGATTTATATTAATTTATTTCAATACACACATCTTTTGAATAAACTGGCATCCTGTAAGCGCTTATTCGACACCTTTGTCAAATGCAACATAACTTGTGACTGACGTAAGTGTACGGGAAAATCAGAACACGTGGTTTTGAATTATTAATTATTGAAGACCATGAAGAAATTTTATTTATTCATCTGTCTCAAAATCACTAATTTTTTAAGTGAAATATTAATAATTACTTCAACTACATATTTGCTACGCAAGCACTATGTTGCCAACATTGCTGTAGATAGAGGATACGTAGCCTGGATTGCGTAAGTTTCGGCTGGATACTCTGCAGAGCTAGTTCCCTCCCCTTACACGACTGGTGGGGTGGGAGCTCGTTGCCTAGCAACCAGCGTGGCATCCTTGTGCCCTCCCTCTGGGTGCAGACCTTCTTCGCCTTGCCCGCCATGAAAACACTGCTATTCGATAACCTCTCCTCGTATTCTCAGCTGATTGAGTGTGCGCAGGTCATTCAAAATTTGGCTTGCATTTTGTCTCATATTGTTTTCGTTTTCAGAGGGTTTGAAAGTAGAGGTGAGCCGATATGGTTTTTGAGCCTTTTCCGATATTGCCGATACAAACTTACCGATATTGCTGATACCAATACCGATACTGCCTTGACAAGGAAAAATAACATCATTGCAATTTTCAAAAAATAAACTTAATTTTTAAACATTTACCTAAATAAAATTCTAATTGTCTTCGTTTTTATTGTTTCAGTGATAGGCCTAACTATTACGATAAATATAAATCTAGGAACCACATATTAAGCTTAAGCATATTTGTAAGACAAAAATAACCTCCAAAAGCATGTCATTAAGCAATGACACTCTTAAAAAAAACATAACACTTCAAATGGTGCGTACATTCAATGTGACGTTTTAAGTTTGTGGTACTATAGGACCTTGATGATATACTGCCTCTCGAAACCAAACATTTGCAAATATTGTAAACAGTTTAGCATTCTTGGGTGTTGCTTACGGTACAAAGAAATTCCACAAATCACTTTTTACTCCAGCCATATAATTTGTTTATTGCTGGCACACGTAAATAATTTCACCACGTTCGTACCCTAACCTAACACAGTCTTGTTACTACAGAAACAGCAAACAAACCAACAAAACAAACAAAAAAAGGCACTGCCAGTTGGGTACTTTAATAAAAACCAATTTAAAAATAGTGATTGTTTTAATAAAACCAAGTAGTGAAACCTCTATTATTCGTTTTTCATGGGACCTACTGAAAATAACTCAGTATGCGGGAAAACTAAACATGTGGACCTCTCCTCAAAAAGTAACACCTAACCTAAAAAAAAAAAATTATTTTCATCCTTGAGTATACTGAGTTGATTGCCTGTAATGAACAGTGGGCATATCTTAAATACTGGATGAAAAAACATATCTCAATCATTCAATATAAGTATTGTATTATAAAATATTGAAATGCACTTAATTTCGAAAATACGCCGAATGTTTACATAAAATTCCCTAAATTTCTGCCAAATGTAACTTTATTACAAACTATCTTTATTAAATAAAATTTTTAAACAGAAACGTGCTAAAAAGTGTTGAGTTTGACATGTAAAAATCCTTTGAAATTATATTTTACTTCGCTAAAAATTCCGCTGCCCACAAAATGTTTTTAAATTTCACCAAACTAAACAGCATTCGCCATCTTGTGTGACAGTTGATATCACTGCATTACTCTTTAAAAAAGTTACTAGCGTAATTTTATCTTAACAGAATTAATCAGTGAAAACATATTGTTCCCCTTTAATGGTAATTTACATGGTTATTTACCGTACTGACCTAAAAATTATTACGTTTCCATTGTGGAACGAGAGTAAAGTTCAAATCCGTTCCGTCCATCACGAACGTCTGGTTCTGGTCCGTACCACAACCATTAAACATACGTGTTTTATTTGCGCGGATATTCGTTTGCTGACTTGAAACAAAGAAATTCCTGCAATTATTATGTTTTACCTGTTTTTCGACGTGATGGTTAACAATTGCAACGTTTCACGACAACTCGTGTATACTAGCATTTGAGGTTAGGGAGTGTCTGTTTACCTGCTCTTGGCACTACTGAATTTTGGTAGTACCGGTTTTAAGATAGTTTTTTCACAGATAAACAATA
Organism: Clitarchus hookeri; assembly: GCA_002778355.1. Taxonomy (NCBI): domain Eukaryota; kingdom Metazoa; phylum Arthropoda; class Insecta; order Phasmatodea; family Phasmatidae; genus Clitarchus; species Clitarchus hookeri. The sequence continues at coordinate 81,652 of NQII01005950.1, forward strand.
GTTCCGAATATATTTTGGTTTTCGGACAGAATATCTGATCAATGGATGCGGGTAAATTAATGATTTAAGGGCATGGCATGCAGGTTTTTTTAACATTGTTTATATAGTATATTTGTTGGGACCATCCAAAAAAATCGACTGATGCGGGAAAACGACAACGAGATTTCACTGTGGTGAGCAAAGCACCCCAATTATGACAAGTTGAAAACATCATCATCTTAAATTCTTAGGGCAAAATATTGGTTATAATATCGGCGATTTAAACATGAATTGCGCACAATTCCAATAATTACGATATCGGCCGGTTTTGATATATCGGTACCGGTATCGGCTCAGCCCTATTTGAAAGTTTTGAATAAGCTTGCATTCAGTGTCAGATTAAAATCAATTATTTACAATATTTTGTGATGTTATATTCTTTATTTAAACAAGATGAGGTGAATGTTTTTTTAATGTATTATTTACAGTAATACTTCTTTTAAATATTCTATTATCTATTGTGTTTATTAGTTGAACTTTATTCACAAATAATGTACAGCTCTCAATTATACTCAACATGAAGTCCAATAATGTTAAAAGTTGTATTTTATTGCTGTACATGTCTGAACCCTCATCTACTAAAATACTGGATGTATCTAAATTTTTGACAGTTTCCTGAAAAACGTAGCCGGGGAGTCCACAGTAGTTTGAAACAACCTACAGAAATGAACAACTATTTTTCCTAAAAATATCAGGGAAAAAAATTTTTCCAGCCTGACAAGAAAATTGTAATGTATTTCCAAAATTTTTCCTGAAGTTTGGAATCCCACAAATTTTTAAGCATGTTTTTATTTTGGCAGATCCGTAAAGAAATGGTATTACAGTAACATACTGTACCATACTTGTGTTCCTGACAATTTACAGCGTCAGTACTGTATGTATAGATAGTCTAAATCTACCCTAATGTTGAGTGTTAGGTGTAGTGCAAGTACACTGAACTGCCAGAAAGAAGAACCAGTGCAAGCTCTAAAAACTATTAAATTACTTGTTAACAAACTCTATTCACATTTACATGTGACCTATGCACATGCGAGCACACCAACATCCCTAGAGATGCACAGCCTACCTTGTCGAGGAGACGTGCCACAGTTCTGGGCGGAGGGCACTCCACCTGGTGCTTCTCGCACAGGTCGCTGAGGAACGCGGCGGCCTCCGGCGAGCCCAGATTACTCGGCGCTGGGAGCTTCACCTTCAGCACTTCCTCCAGTGCAGGGAACATTGATATGCGCTTGAAGGGCGGGGTGAAGTCTATCTCCACACCATCCTCCTCCGGGCCTCCAGGATGGTACATCACTTTGTATGTCCCATGAATGCTCTTCACCATTCCTGCATAACCACCACCACATTGGTGCATCGACATAAAATGGTAAAGGTAAAACAAACAATTGAAAAACATTTAAACAGCTCAGGCAGTAGATGTGTAACTTACCTGATAACATGTTCTCTGTTATCAGCATCAGATCATTGTAGTCAGCATACGCCATGTAGAACTCGCATGTCGTGAACTCTGGGTTGTGAGTCAGGTCGATGCCTTCATTACGAAACTGCCTGCCGATTTCATATACCCTGTCGATGCCACCTACAACCAGTATCTAAAAAAAAAAATAATTGGCAGATTTTGTAAATACAATAGCTTGGTTTTTTTAAATCAATATTCAAAATTTGTTATGTTACCAAGGGTTAACAGGCTGTCTAGCATAGTGGCTTAACAAGATTCCCATACAATTCCAGTATACCACACAAACATTTCAAAATTCACATATATCAGTCCACTACACTTTTATTTGTGCTTAAGTACAGTTTTCAATTTATGGTGCCAGATTTGCTAAATATTTTAATTATTAATATTTATTTCTCTACAAAAATACTAAACATTAAAAAAAAAATTTACACGGGCCAAATATCAAATTTATACAGTACACATTTTGCTAAGAACACAGAACCTCTTTTCTTTTCATAGTCTTTAGGCACAAATTTTTTGAAGACTGCGACAATTTTAAACAATTGGTGGTTGAAATATCTAAAGATATTAATAATGCTTATGTACGAGAACCAAATTCCTTTGAATGTTACATACTTGAATTAAGAGCGCAGATCCAGGGGAAAAAAAAAACAGCCATATGTTTTTAGATAAAACAATTACAGAGTGATATAAAATATTATAGTGACTCAAATAAACATATTTAATTACGTATATGTATGTATTGCAGTGAAACTTTCCATGCAATGATTCTGCTCGATTTTTACACCTACACAAAATTTTTAAGACATAAATTAGCAATATTACAATTACTTTTTAGCTCTGAAACTAAAAATGTAAATCAAGAAATCAGAGCATAAACTTTCAAGACACAAATTTAGGTCAATTTAATATTTCATTTACAAACACTGCAAACAAGAAATTGCCCAAGGCAAGTTAGGTTAAGACTGAATGTGAATGCAACTTAAGTATTGGAATTAGGTTATGTTATAAAAATGTACAAACCGTAAACATCCCATATAATGATTATTGGTTAGGATTAGTAATTGAAAGTGAAACACACTTGGGAACAGAGTGATATATTTTTGTTTGTGTTATTTATAGTTTCAGTATGATCCTGGGTACAGTGAAGCAGCCTGGCTGGAGCAGAGCTCAAGCTGCTGAACCTCTGTGGTGCTTGCCAAGCACAGGCCGAGGTGGTGCTGCTGGATCGCTCATGTTCAGCTTCCTCTTGCAAGTGAGAACACACTCTCATTTAGCCCGAGTAGCAGCTATCTTCACAGCCCTTGCCCTCCTTGCTCTACGGTGGGGAATGTGACAAGGTAAGTGCTCACACTTGGGCTTGGTCGTGTACAAGGGCAAGGTCGGCTCGATTGTGTGTAGAGAAAGAGCAGGCCCTCGCACTGGTGCCCAGGGATCTGACCACGTGCCACCTGATGGTGTCGAGTCCTGCTCCCCAACTCAGTGATGCCCGACGAGTGAAGTGATCAGTGATGCCCGATGAGAGAAGTGACAATATTGCTGGTAGCCACATACCCAGACTGAGGTAGATAGTGGTTCCCAATGTGTGCTTGCTAGGTGTAAATTGTGCCTGAGTCTGAGAAGATGGCAGACTGCTGGGAAGGAACAAGCGTAAGCTAAGAAGTAAAAGATTCGAGTTAAAGAATATTTGGGTTTATTGATAAACTGCATGTATCCTTGCCTGTGCCCAGGATGCCTGAAGGGCAAGTTAACGTAACTACCACGATAGTGCACTACACACATGAGTAGGGAACAGTGGGGCGAGGACGACCTCTGAAAAGCAACAGCTTGTCAATTGGCGTACGTGTACCGGTACTGCAACACTTCCCTAGCAGGTTAACTTCCCGGGAGAATAACCAATGCACACAAAGCATGTCAGACGGTCTCGTATGGTCTGTGTTTTGAAGCTACTGGACAGAAGCAGGTAGGCAGTCAGCTGGACAACGTGGAGACTGGGCAGTCCAAAGGGCCAGCACAATATGAATTCATACCCATCCAGCCAGGGGCAAGTGAAGGGGGGAGAATGGCGTACAGACTGGAACTTGCCATCCCTGCTGCGTGGCCCGGATGTGCGTTCGGTACCCCGGCCTGAAGAGCCCTTCAAGGGGCAGGATGCAACCAGACCTCTAAGGCAAGCATGTGCAGCACTGGTTACCTGCAAAAAGGCGGCGGCAAACCTACTCGCAGGTAGATGTGCCTGTATGTTAAGTGATGGAGGTGACGATGCTGGAAATGGCAGTGGTGCGGCTTGGAGTGTGTGGGAATGCAGCCGACACGGAGACTTAATAGGATATCAGTAGGGACATGAACTTATAGCGATTGCGTAACCACGTAGTAATTTTGCAAGTTTTAATTTTTTTTTTTTTTTGGAAATTGCGAATTTGGCAGATTTTTACATTCTGGTTGAGAATTTTGTTACATACTATGCAATCTATATAAACGTACAAAATTTTAACAACCCCATGTTAAAAAATAAAATAATAAAGTAGAGAAAAACCACGCAAAAACATCTCGATCTATTGTAAACACTCATTTTATTCACTGTATATAATCTCACTTTGCTATTTATAACAACAAATCACAACCCAATGCATGACTGGTTTTATTTTTGCCGTTGCTTTATAGTGCAGACTGCAGAGTTAGGTAAATCACTTTCCGTGTTAATTACAGTTAAAAATAGGGATGTAACGATTCCACTTTTCCTCGATTATCGATCTCGATGCAGATACCAATCTCAATTCTCAATTCCAAAAATTGTGATTCTTTTAGTTACAGACAATTACTTTACAGAACTAAATACTGTATAGGAGGGTGTGAAATTTAATTATTTAAACTAGGCCTACATTAGTAGTAAGCCTATTACTAACATAAATAATATAACACGAACAGTGGGAGCATATTCATATGAAGTTTGGAGCACTTCTTTAAATTACTTAATTCAATTTTTAAATTTTTTTTAAATAATAAAAAAATATTAGACTTACAACATGTTAAAACAAAAATGTAACTTTAAATTTGTTTAAAAACATTACCTTGACGTTTTCAGTTCGCTGCTATTTTCTTTATAATTTCATGACGTCTACTAAGGTTCTTTGACATTTTTCGTTACATTTTTGGTAGTAAAATGTATGTAGATTGACACAAATTTACTCAAATTAACTTTCAGTGGAAGTTTTAAAGTCCGCGAACACACATGCTTCGAATAACGTAGTGCAACTAACATCACAGTCAAGTCGCATCGGGCAGGTTATGAATGCAACATACTGAATCTGTGTGCCAACAAAGCTAATTCCTCTATCGATAACGAAAAATTAAAATTAGCCAAGTAAATCAATTACATTTTTTTTCATAGCAAATTTGCTACGTTTGGAATTTGTCCACGTCTAGGCGACGAGTGAGCACAACACACAATTATAAACAAACACATTCTGAACTAAAAACAAAGAAAATTTGCTGGCGTGTTAGGAATCGTTTGAACCAAATCCTTAATAAAAAACACCATGTTAGATATCTGTAAAATAGTTAAACATTTGGAGTCGAATAAAACTTTCATCGTGCACTAGCTTATTTTTACGTGAATGTTTAGGTTATGTATATTGAAACTCGCGACGCACATCAACCATCAATCGATACTTGCAACTTATAGATGTCGCTTGCATATAAGACAAATTCAGTGTGCACGGTTTACCGTAATTTCCTAATAGTGCAAGTTGGCCACCAGTTTTAGTTAATTTTCGCAATAAATACGTAGTGTTAACGTTACATAATATATACATTGAAATTTTTTTTAAGCTTAAGTAACGATTTTTGAAATCTGTGAATAAGTGGAAGAATCAAAATTTTCTCAACAAGATTTGATTCATTAAATCATAATCGCTCACTTAAAGAGTCAATACTAGCTTCTCGCATGAATCCCGACTTGTATTTTAGTTGGAACAACCTACACACGTGAACATAAATTTTCCTCGATAATACCCCGGAAAAATTATTTCCCACCCAACGAGAAAATCATTATGAATTCCCGAAACTTTTCCAGAAATTTGGGATCTCGCACACTCCTAGCTTTTAGTAGGTAATGAAACTTGCCAAAATACAAAAACTACCATATCGCAACCAAATTGTGACTGAACTGAAGGTACTAAGTAATAATATACTAAATGGTGAAGTTGAACACTGCCGGTACAGTTTAATTTTCATATTATTTCTGCATCTCATATTTTCATGCACAAAATAATTTTCCAAGAGTGATTCAATGACTGGCATAAATCAAGTAATTTTAAACCGTTTTTGAGAGGTGATAGGTTATGTATTTGTAGTAACTGGTTTTTAGTTTTTCATTGTTTCGATTCTTGGACTTCCAATTCTCGATTATACGATTCTTCAAGAATCGCGGGTATCGAGGATTTGTGGAATCGAGTTTGACATCCCCAGTTGAAAACACATTCTCATAAAAAAAAACACTGTTGCACATTGGTAAGTGCTTACACGAAAGAGAAATAGATTGTGTCGTATGTGTTCGAAAAACGNCGCGGGTATCGAGGATTTGTGGAATCGAGTTTGACATCCCCAGTTGAAAACACATTCTCATAAAAAAAAAACACTGTTGCACATTGGTAAGTGCTTACACGAAAGAGAAATAGATTGTGTCGTATGTGTTCGAAAAACGTGAAGTGATTCGGAACTTTGATCTTGGTTTAACTACACAAACTCCTAAATCACTTAACTATGTTACGTAAATTTTTTCTAATCATGTAAATCACCCATTTGTGAAATATTTGAGGTTATATATTTATGAGAATTGCATAGCCTCCAAAGTATTACGAAGAAACTATCGATCTTTGAAAAATCAATTGTTTGTCGAGCTTACAACTATACAAAACCCGAGAAATATTAAGTGCGCACAAAGCAGCAATGTTAAACGTGACAAATTCTTGGTACACATACCATTTTTCAGGTCTCAAGATAATGCTTATGTACCAAGATCATTTTGCCCTTAGGTCAGTGTTTCACCTCCCTCAATAGAAGATGCAGGGGAAAAAAAAAAAAAAAAAGTATGGTTTGGCTTGTTTTGAAGGTGAACCTGGCATGAAAAACCAGTTTTTCGCTGTGTGTGTACCAGGATTTTTAAGTGGCCAGTGGCTAACATCTATATTTGACGTGAACAGTTTGCATTACTGAGCATGCTTTAGTGAAACAAAACACGTCACATCACAAATCGCAGTCATTTTGGTAAACATAAAGAACTGCTTTGTGTTACAAATTATTCTTACTCACAGCAAGTCTACAGATGATAACTTTTTGGTGTTTTAAATTAGAAAGTTTATTAAAATGATGAATCAGTGAACAAAACATTGTACATTCAAAACGAGTTTACATGTTGTGTTGCAATGCAGAAATATGATAAAACTGCCCTTGATAAGGCAAAATAATTGACTTCAGATGGTCTATATTCAACAGACAAATCCGTTTTAATCTGTAAATACCGTACTTGCAGTCACCTGGAATCGTAGAAACTCGATTTCAAAACATATAAACAGTGAAAAACATAAAAAGGTGCCATGTTCCTCCTCCTCAACTACTGTAACACTTCAGCAGACAATTGGTAGCTGTGCCCAGGTAGAGAAGAAGTAGAAAGAAAAAAGAAAGAAAATGAGGAAAACTGAAGCTGATTGTTTTACCTTGGAAACCATTGAAGCGTTCGTTAAATCAAACATCCTGCTCAAAAAGCTACAGAACCCCAGTTTTATAAACTGGATGAATAAATATATTGAAGGTTGTATATATACTGGTAATCTTTACTTTTCAAAACATGTACTTGTTGAAACTATGAATAAATGTGCTGTCTGGAATCATACGAAAAGAAACAATTACAGAAGTAATAATTTGAAGACCATCTTGTCTTTTTAATGTACTGGTAATTGATACGTACACAGACTAAACATTTTGAGTAGGCCTTATCTCTTTGTGCAATGCTTGCTTTTTTTGTCTAGTTATGAAAACCAAGTTGCATCACAATATTAGAACCAAAGGAACAAACTGTTAGTCGAAACATACATTGTGAATCACAGGAGCCAACTAGTAAACAAACATTTTTTTGGTGCATGAAGTACTTAAGCACTGCTAGATTTTTAATGCTAATCTGAAGGAGCGAATGTCAGCTTGAGATTGTGGGCACTTTTGTGAGGCCCCGTAGTTTGCACATTTATAACAAGCTAGTAGGCCTAACTAACACCTGTACAGTATATATCACATGCAATAAGATTATTACTGTAAATGTATTAATACTTCTGGAATCCATAAAAAAATTATCTACCATTTTGCAGACTTTTTTTAAAAATAGTTGTCAAGTGTTATTAAATTTTTAAACATTGCTTGTCAGTTCGTGTTAAATTTGTCTTCCACAGGCTCCGGGGATCTGCCATCTATAAAAATTTTGAGGGAAAAATATGTCCCCTTATTAAAAGAAGAGAGAGCTGCCAGTGTTAAGCAGGATGTTCGTGGGAAATCTGTTTGTATTTTGGCAGACGAAACCACGGACAGAAGGGGCACGTGTGTGTTTGTCATTCTTTTTCGTCTGTTGGAGCTAACAGACTCGCAGAAGATCTACGTGGCAGGGGTACATTTTCTGTAGCAAGCCAATGCGACACTGTGTGCCCGAGCAGTGTTGGACTCCATGAAACAGTACGATGTAAATTATGATTCTGTAGTGGCATTTCTAAGTGACATTGCTCGGTATAAGACCAAGAGTAGTGCTTCCCTACAGAAAGTGTTGACTGCATATTCCGTGCTGGGCAAACAAACTGAATATTGTTGGCAGCACCTGTTCTAAAGTTCTGACAGAACTGAACACAGCAATAAGCAAGGTCAAATCAGCACTCCTCAACACCCGAAAGAGGAAACGGAAACATTTCTATTCAAAATTTCTAACGGAGAAGTATCCAAACGTGGAGAAAGGCACCTGCCTGTCCTGACTCATTGGAACAGTTGGCTCCAGTCTGTGATATACTCATCTGAATATATTACACATCATTGGGCTTTTTGCCACTGAGGATGTGGTGGATTTGCCAAACACAGGGATTGAATATTTCAATTCATTGTCGCAATTGGATGCCAAAAATATTCTAGTGCGAGCCACTTTCGAGAAGTAACACCTGCAGAGTTTGATTCGCNATTTCTAACGGAGAAGTATCCAAACGTGGAGAAAGGCACCTGCCTGTCCTGACTCATTGGAACAGTTGGCTCCAGTCTGTGATATACTCATCTGAATATATTACACATCATTGGGCATTTTGCCACTGAGGATGTGGTGGATTTGCCAAACACAGGGATTGAATATTTCAATTCATTGTCGCAATTGGATGCCNTTTTGCCACTGAGGATGTGGTGGATTTGCCAAACACAGGGATTGAATATTTCAATTCATTGTCGCAATTGGATGCCAAAAATATTCTAGTGCGAGCCACTTTCGAGAAGTAACACCTGCAGAGTTTGATTCGCCTAATTAAGCATTTGGAAGGATCAGCATACGCCGCAAGTCACACACTGGTCAACAAACTTGTGATTGTAAAAGAAGATGTATTGCTGGCTGCTTCAGGAATATTTAGTACTGACACAGCTGCCGCCCNAACAAACTTGTGATTGTAAAAGAAGATGTATTGCTGGCTGCTTCAGGAATATTTAGTACTGACACAGCTGCCGCCCTCAAGACAATTGACAACAAAGTCTGTCAAGCTGAAGTGAAGAACGGACTTCAGCGTGCTGCATCATCGTCCATGGATAAATTGCAACTGTTAATGGCCACTGATCCTGGTTGTTTGATCCCTCAAAAGNGCGTGCTGCATCATCGTCCATGGATAAATTGCAACTGTTAATGGCCACTGATCCTGGTTGTTTGATCCCTCAAAAGTTTTGTTAAATGAGGTAAACAATTATCTGATTGATTTGTTTACAACTCTCCCAGGCATGAAAAACTGCAACCTCACCAGTACAGACATTGCTCGAGGTTGCACTCGAATGAAAGAAGTTGTTAAGGAGAGAACACATGAGTCACAGGCAGAAATAAGTAGAAATCCTTTTTTCCATGAAAAATGAATTTCTTGACTTTGCATCTGCTTCTCTGAGATGTGTCTGGATTCAGTGTTTGAATGTAGACAGCGAGATATTTCTTTCCTCGTATAATTCAGTCATCACAAATAAGCAGCTCCAAGTGCAAAAAATTGTTTTTAATGAGCTTTTCTAATACTGAGCACTTGTAATTCTAAAATAATGTAACTCTTAGTAATCTGATTGTTTTAAATTAAGAACTCTGTGTAAATTACATTCATTTAAAAGGTATTAGCTTAAAAATGTATGTATTATATAGTTAGAAGCTTTACTTACGAATAATGATAGTTACAAAACATTTCAGTATGACTAAATGAACTTGCATATATTTCACTGCTTTTGAGAGTTTTCCTCTAACCGCTTTTCAGTTTTTGTATACACCCACCGAAAAGTTTATGTCCCTAGATATCAGACGTCACCGGTGGCCCATCACAGTGCAGCAAAACAGTCTGGCAGTGCTTTCTCACATGTTTACATTTCCCATCCCTTGGANCACCGGTGGCCCATCACAGTGCAGCAAAACAGTCTGGCAGTGCTTTCTCACATGTTTACATTTCCCATCCCTTGGTCAGTAGTTGCCAAATAATACTCATCCAAGCTTTCCATTTTAATTTTTTGTGTACAGAAGAGGAAAGTCAACCATTGGTGGGAAAAGGCGCAAGGAGGAAAGGGGTGACACCACTTTTTTCTGGGAGGAGGGGAATGTCACGTTCCAACACACACGCCAATNCACCGGTGGCCCATCACAGTGCAGCAAAACAGTCTGGCAGTGCTTTCTCACATGTTTACATTTCCCATCCCTTGGACAGTAGTTGCCAAATAATACTCATGCAAGCTTCCCATTTTATTTTTTTGTGTACAGAAGAGGAAAGTCAACCATTGGTGGGAAGAGGCGCAAGGAGGAAAGGGGTGACACCACTTTTTTCTGGGAGGAGGGGAATGTCACGTTCCAACACACACGCCAATATGTAAACGAGACGGGTTGTCCAACACAGCCGCTAGCATTCTTCTTTAAATGGCCTTCATGTTTTCACGACGGAACAGTGCGCCGGAATGTTTTGGCTTTTAGCGTACAGGTTATTTAGCATAATTAACAATCACAATCAGCACATGCAAAAGTAAAGACAGAAAAATTTCTTACATAATTACTCAACAAGACACCATAAATTATAGGTGCAGTTTCAACAAAGAAACACAATTTTTGTTTCTAAAAGTTGTTGCAATATTATGGTGTATGCTTACATGAGCATATAGAGTACAATATTTCTCCACCATCTCAAAATTTCCTCGTGATTGATCCGTGAACTTGCCTTGCAATAGAATTCTGCATTTGTGCATATTTAATCAGCCCTGACTCATGGCTCAGTAATGACCGCCTCACCTTGTGGTAGAGCTCAGGAGCTATCCTCATGTACAGGTCCATGTTGAGGTCGTTGTGGTGGGTAACAAATGGCTTGGCCGTCGCTCCACCAGCGATCATGTTCATCATCGGTGTCTCCACCTCAAGGAACCCCAGATCGTCTAGGAACCTCCGCACGTACGAGATGATCTGTGCCCGTACGTGGAACTTCTGCCGCACTTTCTCGTTCAGGATCAAGTCCAAGTACCTCTGCCGGAACCTTGTTTCCTGATATAAACATAGACATAACGGTCAGCAGATGCACAGTAAAATAAACATATGTGAGAAATAATAATAAACACAATTTTTTTTTANCATAGACATAACGGTCAGCAGATGCACAGTAAAATAAACATATGTGAGAAATAATAATAAACACAATTTTTTTTTAAATTACTCTCTAGCTGCAGTATTTTGATGGACAAATGGGTTTACTTCAAATACAATACAGAAGAACTGCGTTGTAATAAAACATTCATGAAGTGAAATATTTAAGGATGGGTCAATTCATTCATACAATTGATTCCATTTCGTTCTTACATTGTAACAAAATAAATTCCACAATTGGTGTCAATTTTGAAGGCTGGGGCATGAGGAATTATTATAAGCCTTTACAAATTGTTAAAAAATGTTGAAACAACAATATTTTATTCAAGTGCATAGTATCACCATGCTTCTCCTGTCATGTTAATCACAACAGACAAAATGCAAGGTAAATAGATAAAAAATAAAAGTATATTAAATTATTAATGCTTTCATCTGATTAGTCATTATTNCATAAACATAACGGTCAGCAGATGCACAGTAAAATAAACATATGTGAGAAATAATAATAAACACAATTTTTTTTTTAAATTACTCTCTAGCTGCAGTATTTTGATGGACAAATGGGTTTACTTCAAATACAATACAGAAGAACTGCGTTGTAATAAAACATTCATGAAGTGAAATATTTAAGGATGGGTCAATTTATTCATACAATTGATTCCATTTCGTTCTTACATTGTGACAAAATAAATTCCACAATTGGTGTCAATTTTGAAGGCTGGGGCATGAGGAATTATTATAAGCCTTTACAAATTGTTAAAAAATGTTGAAACAACAATATTTTATTCAAGTGCATAGTATCACCATGCTTCTCCTGTCATGTTAATCACAACGGACAAAATGCAAGGTAAATAGATAAAAAATAAAAGTATATTAAATTATTAATGCTTTCATCTGATTAGTCATTATTNGACAAAATGCAAGGTAAATAGATAAAAAATAAAAGTATATTAAATTATTAATGCTTTCATCTGATTAGTCATTATTTGTGAATGGACGCTGTTATGTTAAATATGAAAATCTTTGTAAAGGTGTTTTGTTTTTCACGAAAAGTTTTTGAGTACCCATCTTCTGGATAATATTATCTTTATTTTTGGTACTTCATCAATGAAATAGTGAATACGGCCCAAAATTTGTTTAAAACGTAATTATAATATCACTGCTCAAAACTAATTCCAGTTCAACAGGAATGTTTATAACTGCTGCCATGATCTTTTTACCAAAACAAACAAGCAAGAACAACCATAGTCAAAAGAATAAATGTGCATGAGTGACCAGTAATACTTTTAAGTTTATGGGAAATAAGTAGGGATGGGACAGTCAAATTCCTTGAGTCCACTGGATTCAAGGNCCAGTAATACTTTTAAGTTTATGGGAAATAAGTAGGGATGGGACAGTCAAATTCCTTGAGTCCACTGGATTCAAGGATTCAAGTAAGATTCGACATAAGAGGTCGAGGTTGATGCGTGATGCGCACTGAGATTTATTGAAACACAACTTCGTCTCATTTTCACGTGTCATCACGTCACCCCAGGCGGGGATTCAACCCTGAACGACTTGCTACCAGAACTTACCAGCACGCCCCTAGACACGTGATAGAAGCCAGCCAAACACCTAAGCTCACGCAGCAAATGCAAACCCAAATGACAGAGATGCCTGCTTTCGCCACGAACTGAGAGATGGTATCAGAGAGCGCAGCTCCACCCACGGGAGGAGGAGTTCACCCCACCACCCCCGTACCACAGAAGAGACCGCGGTCAGAGGAATATGTGTCCATGCACAGCTCCCAACACCACCTTGTGTGCTGGAACTCTCTGCAGACAATGACGATGACGTCCTCCAGTAGGACCACTGCTATCTACCAGACATCTTTAAAACCTTCACCAGCAACCCTCGAAGAAGTCTTCACCCCTTAAACACCCACTACCCTACTGGTAGTGCCACCCGAGTCCCTTCTGGACAACAGCATCGAGTTAGTTAGGGTGAGTTAGTATCATAGCTACCTAGCCACATCTGCTCTTGTCTAGTTAAGACCCAGGTCCCCTTCACCTGGTTTATCATAGTCTTCTTCCGTTACAGTCCTTGTTAGTTAGGAGTTAGTATGGGTCACCCTGTCTATTCCTCACGGTATAAACACGTTTTCTATCAAACCTCCGAGTACTGATTTTAGGGTGACTGTGACTTGTATCCCCCGTAGACGTCCACCCGCCAGGGAAAAGCAGGAGACCGCATCATTAAAACTGAATTGTCGAACCTAGAGTAGGACTGCGGGTTCCCTTAACCGGGCGCACGTACGTTGCGAACACACACATTAGACGGCCACCCATACTGTGCACCTGATGTACAGTACGGTAGAGCCCCAACCACTAGGAACTCAATCCACAAGGCGGCTAGTCAACCAACCCAGCCAATTCACTTCATCCACCACGTTGAACTGTCGCCGGTTCGAGTAATCAGGTACGACTCTGGGTGGCTCGGCGCCAGCTGGCTTTACACCTAGCTAAGGATCTTCGTCGTCTGCTCATCCTTGGCATGGTAAACCTTAGTTCCTACCTCTATGCCATACACCCATAAGAGTGGTGCGAAGTGGCAAGCTAGGAAGGCAACTATTGCCTCAGAATCCAACGTGAACTGTAACCCAGCCCCAACTGCCTTCCGCAGCATAACCCCCCGGGAACGAGCTCAGGCTACACCTCCCAGTCTCCCCACACTCCCTATTTCAGCCACCCTACAAGACTGCCGGCGAGCCGCACCAAGTTGTCGTCAACTTCCGTCAGGGGCTCCACGTCCCACTGGGTATAGCGAACCCGTGGTTCCAGCACCGCAGGACCAACAGCCTTCTGCGGGGTACTATCATCACCGCCAGCTACAGCACCACCTCCAAGGACTGGGCATGAGTTCCCGCCGCCTCCAGCAGCAACAGCGGCCGAGTCATGAACTACCCCGGGCTACGCCTAAACCAGTGGCTGTGTACAAACCCGTAGTACAAAGGAGAGTTAAGCCCACAACAGACTTTGTGCCGTGCCATCAAGCCACGCACCCTAGCTTATATACCAGCCAAGGTCTGGCGAGCAGCCAATAAAGTAAGCCCTGTCATATCGCCCATGTGTCCGACAGACACACAAAACCTTGCCCGACCGTGACGTCATCAGTCACCCGACGTCATGCGTCAAGGTTTTTTAGCAGCACATTCTAATTACAGTGAAACCTTAATATAAAGGGACAAAATAACGAACCTATCAAGGGAATTAAATTTGAAGTGGCATATGTTAAATAATAGGTGTTCCAGAAAAGATGTCTGATGTGTGGCATCATTTTCACATTAATTTATGTCATGAAAATTATGCAACAGAAAAGTTTCAAGGGGTAAGGTAGAGAAATTTTTAGTTGACTGCACATTGCAAAAAAGTTATAGAAAGACTAACAAGAATCTACTCAAATACATTACTGCAATAGGATTTTGAATGTGAATCAGTAAAATAAAGGACCCAACCTATCACTACTGAACTATAAATGTGTTTCCATTTATCTAAAAATGTTTTTATTATTGTATAAAAACCAAATTTGCCTATTTTATATATTTCCAGCAACTCTGAACATAATTAAAATTTTAAAATCAAGAATCGAGCTGAGAATTGATGAGTACTTTGACAGAATTGGGTTTTAAATCAAAATTGTTAAAATATAGGATTCGACCCATTACTAGAAAAATTGGAAATTATATGTTGCCTTCAAAGTCAGCACCTGGCAGTGCGGAAACTGGAGGTAACNTTTTTATATTTCCAGCAACTCTGAACATAATTAAAATTTTAAAATCAAGAATCGAGCTGAGAATTGATGAGTACTATGACAGAATTGGGTTTTAAATCAAAATTGTTAAAATATAGGATTCAACCCATTACTAGAAAAATTGGAAATTATATGTTGCCTTCAAAGTCAGCACCTGGCAGTGCGGAAACTGGAGGTAACNACCCATTACTAGAAAAATTGGAAATTATATGTTGCCTTCAAAGTCAGCACCTGGCAGTGCGGAAACTGGAGGTAACATACTTGGAAACAGCTTGACATGGTCAACAACTTCAGCTGGAAGGAGCAGCTCGAACCTTGTCCTTCAACCCAAAGTGGAGGTGCGGCAGCATGTGCAGGCAAGGCGAGAGCAGCTTGATTTTCTTGGGAACGATCGACAGCTCCCCCTTCTTCGTCTTGCCAGGGTTGCCAACACACCCGATGATGTCGCCGCGCCTCAGCTTGTCCGTATCCATCGTGAAGGCCGCCTCCGACGAGTACAGCTTGGCGTTGCCCATCACCTGGATCTTCACCCCCTCCCCGCGCAAGTCGTAGAATATCAGCTTGGCCCCTGACTCTCGTATCGCGTGCACCCTCCCTGCACACACAAACAAGTGCTACTCAATAACTATACATGACACAGGAGTGCCAACAACAGAGAAATGCCACTCATGAAAGCCACAAAATTTCTGCCTTCATAATGAATAAACGAACATCCACACACTATTCCCGTCTTCGAGGCAATGTCAGCATGGAAGTAATGAGAGGCTTGAAAACTGACTCAGTGGAGCCAACAGCCTACCTTGGAGTCAACATGTGTCACTCTTGGCTGGCCTAGAGAACACATGATGTAAGAAGAAGTGTTGATGGACAAGCAATAAAATGAAAATGGAAAACAAAGAAGAGCACTTGTAGAAAACACATCCTAATTATTGAGTGCCAAACTACAGTAAAGCTTCACTGACTAACGTACTTGAAGGGACAAGAAATGTTAACAGTGAAGCACCCACNGAGTGCCAAACTACAGTAAAGCTTCACTGACTAACGTACTTGAAGGGACAAGAAATGTTAACAGTGAAGCACCCACACAAGAAAATTTATGATATTTTAAGCTACGCTACTCATCATTAATTTATGACACATTTTATTTTAAAATAAGACACAATCATCAAACAAAAACTGTTCTTTGAAATTTATTTTAAATTTTTAATAAACTTCATTTTACAGGGCAGTCCCCCCAAAAACATTCAGNGAGTGCCAAACTACAGTAAAGCTTCACTGACTAACGTACTTGAAGGGACAAGAAATGTTAACAGTGAAGCACCCATACAAGAAAATTTATGATATTTTAAGCTACGCTACTCATCATTAATTTATGACACATTTTATTTTAAAATAAGACACAATCATCAAACGAAAACTGTTCTTTGAAATTTATTTTAAATTTTTAATAAACTTCATTTTACAGGGCAGTCCCCCCAAAAACATTCAGNAAAACTGTTCTTTGAAATTTATTTTAAATTTTTAATAAACTTCATTTTACAGGGCAGTCCCCCCAAAAACATTCAGCCCACCATTAATTTCATCAGTTCCGACATTTTATCATAATTTCCACCTTACATTTAATCATTCATACGGTTTCAGTTTCTACAACAATACAACAGACCTATCTGAAAACGGACATATTATATGGTTTTAGGAAAGAATTTCAAAATTAATTTCCATTCAAAAATAACATAACCAGTGTATCACCACAAATTCTTATTTTGCTCAACTCTACCAATTGTTACAGTACATCAAATCAAATATGGCACGCTAGTGATACAATAATTTATTCCTGCTCAAAACAACGTAAGCTNATTGTTACAGTACATCAAATCAAATATGGCACGCTAGTGATACAATAATTTATTCCTGCTCAAAACAACGTAAGCTTTAGGCCACGTGTGTAGTGAAACATTCTAAGACTGAACCACAAATGCCTTACATGAGAAAATATTTTTCTTTCGTGTACAAGAGACTCATAGATGCCATTTTGTGTAACAATTTCCCGTGGTTTCGTCATTTTAAGTCACGTTACCATCTGTGGGATAGCTATGGGGCGACATGTTCTTGTAAACATTACAGTATCAAATTTACTTTTTGGTTAATGTGGGGAGGAAGAAAATTAGAATTTATGATGTTTGTACGGAATTGTGACTTAGATGTACCATCAACACTGCAAAGNATTGTTACAGTACATCAAATCAAATATGGCACGCTAGTGATACAATAATTTATTCCTGCTCAAAACAACGTAAGCGTTAGGCCATGTGTGTAGTGAAACATTCTAAGACTGGACCACAGATGCCTTACATGAGAAAATATTTTTCTTTCGTGTACAAGAGACTCATAGATGCCATTTTGTGTAACAATTTCCCGTGGTTTCGTCATTTTAAGTCACGCTACCATCTGTGGGATAGCTATGGGGCGACATGTTCGTGTAAACATTACAGTATCAAATTTACTTTTTGGTTACTGTGGGGAGGAAGAAAATTAGAATTTATGATGTTTGTACGGAATTGTGACTTAGATGTACCATCAACACTGCAAAGCAGGCAAATTCGAAATTTCATTATTTCACTCAAAGCTGCCAAATATGAGTTGTGGTTTACAGCTTTTGTCAAAGGTAAGACGACTACCATCCCGTACGTTTTCTGCAAACACAACAGAAAGTTTGCTCAACACGCGTAGAAGTAGTTTTGCACGTACCTGCCACGCTGTGCTCCACTGAATCAACGACTTCTCCATCTTTAATATTGTTGTACTTCTCGATGAACTCTTCTAGCGATATAGACACGTGGAACTTGTGTGGATAGGGATGTTCGTCACTCTGCTTCAACTGAGAGACGGCCTGCGTCCTCAGTCTGAAGAACTCCTACAATCACACCAGCATGACCGGCTGTCACGGATATTTGGTTTGCGTTACCGTCATGCGCACATGTACTCACTTTTCCATTTCCTGGATCAGTTTCTCACTAACATTTCAACAGCCAGGAATAATGCCTGTCACTCAAACACCTAGTCTCCAAGCAACATCCTACCACTAAAATTAATTGTCTTCTCAATAAATTATTTAAGGGAGATTTTTTAATGAACATTATATTTTCTGAAAATTTAACATACATTCTCACATCATCTTAAATGATTTCCTCTTAAGTAATAAAATGTTTTTTTTATTAAATACACTATTTAGAAAAAAAATTCAAATTAGAAAGACAATTACAAACATATAAACAATGATTACTTGCTACAACCGATGACCGGACATATCTACCCACACTGCAAGGTTACTTACGTTTGGGCTCACTTCTTCAGCATCGCTCACAGCCTTCTTCTTGGGAGCGTGCGTCTCCTGCACCACTGCTNTGTGGGGAGGAAGAAAATTAGAATTTATGATGTTTGTACGGAATTGTGACTTAGATGTACCATCAACACTGCAAAGCAGGCAAATTCGAAATTTCATTATTTCACTCAAAGCTGCCAAATATGAGTTGTGGTTTACAGCTTTTGTCAAAGGTAAGACGACTACCATCCCGTACGTTTTCTGCAAACACAACAGAAAGTTTGCTCAACACGCGTAGAAGTAGTTTTGCACGTACCTGCCACGCTGTGCTCCACTGAATCAACGACTTCTCCATCTTTAATATTGTTGTACTTCTCGATGAACTCTTCTAGCGATATAGACACGTGGAACTTGTGTGGATAGGGATGTTCGTCACTCTGCTTCAACTGAGAGACGGCCTGCGTCCTCAGTCTGAAGAACTCCTACAATCACACCAGCATGACCGGCTGTCACGGATATTTGGTTTGCGTTACCGTCATGCGCACATGTACTCACTTTTCCATTTCCTGGATCAGTTTCTCACTAACATTTCAACAGCCAGGAATAATGCCTGTCACTCAAACACCTAGTCTCCAAGCAACATCCTACCACTAAAATTAATTGTCTTCTCAATAAATTATTTAAGGGAGATTTTTTAATGAACATTATGTTTCCTGAAAATTTAACATACATTCTCACATCATCTTAAATGATTTCCTCTTAAGTAATAAAATGTTTTTTTTATTAAATACACTATTTAGAAAAAAANTTCTCACATCATCTTAAATGATTTCCTCTTAAGTAATAAAATGTTTTTTTTATTAAATACACTATTTAGAAAAAAAATTCAAATTAGAAAGACAATTACAAACATATAAACAATGATTACTTGCTACAACCGATGACCGGACATATCTACCCACACTGCAAGGTCACTTACGTTTGGGCTCACTTCTTCAGCATCGCTCACAGCCTTCTTCTTGGGAGCGTGCGTCTCCTGCACCACTGCTNACTTACGTTTGGGCTCACTTCTTCAGCATCGCTCACAGCCTTCTTCTTGGGAGCGTGCGTCTCCTGCACCACTGCTTTCTCCTTCTCCAACTTCTCTTTAGCTTTCTGCTCCGCTTTCAGCCGTCGCTTCAGCTCACTATGGAAAATGTCACGTTTAGACGGTAGCAGCAACGATGCTCGCCGCTCAAAAGTAATAAACACCTGTTTGAATGAACACACCTACTCGGTCGAGGAGCTTCACTGGCGCTACCTTGTCCCAACACTAACCACGACCTGCTTTGCAATTCAGGGGAGAATTTTTGGAATGTTCTGCGAAGTATGCTAGAAAGTAGCATACTGACGCATCTCTCCCTGCCTTTGCTACTTTTTAAAATCTGTAATGGAAATAACTAAACAGTATCAGTTAACACGAGACAGAGAAATAAAACACTTTCACGGGCCGCATGTGCTGCGACCAAGTGCTGAGGTGAGGTACACACCACACAAAAATGTTTTTTTATGGTTTAGGGAAGGTGTTTTTATAGCATGTCTCATTTCCTAAGAACAATAATTTGTCCCCAGATTTCTTACCTGTCCATGTTACTCTCTCCTCTGCCTGCCACAATCTCTTTTTTCCCCACAACTTAAAATTTGTTTTATCCAACTAGCAGTCCATGTAGGTTTTCATTCCATCTTTTCCTACTTCCAACTATCTTTTCTTTTGCATTACATATATTTGACTCCTTTTTAATATCAGCACTTATAACTTTATCTTTATTTTACACCTTTCAACGGCTGTCGAGAATTTAATTTGTGTGCTCTGAACTTTGTAGTGTACCACGTCAATGTATGACAAATGGAAATTACAACTCTGCTAGCTCAGTTGGTAGCAACATGAAACTTTAAAGGCGCCAAACCTAAATAAAGTCAAGTTCAGGCTTATTTGTTCTATACTTNCAGTTGGTAGCAACATGAAACTTTAAAGGCGCCAAACCTAAATAAAGTCAAGTTCAGGCTTATTTGTTCTATACTTGTATTTATCAATCAATGGAAACAGTTCACATAAAATCCTCAGGTATGACGAGTACGAACAGTCATTACAACTTGCATTGCAAGAAAAACAGGGCAGCGACCTCCCACACCGGCGGAAAGAATTTATTAGATTAGAATTAAGTATATGCCGAAAAAGAATGAAGTTGAAAGATTTAGCGGTCGCTGGTACTTGCCGGTGTGGGCGATATTCGTCACGCACGATGCGTCTTCCTTGGTTGCTTGTTACATTTTTCTGGGCGATAAGAGACACAGAGTATTTATTGCTGCGAGTCTATCCAACCCCCTCTCCTCGCAGTATCAAAACGTAACCAAATAAGGGCATAGCGTGTGTCAAGCACGTTCTTGCCACGCTATCCGAACTGCGTCGTAGGTAAAAGATAATCCAAACCTTCTAGAACCCAAAATATCAACACAGTTCGGAAAGTTTCTATCACTAATGCTGACGCGTAACAAAAACTAAGATTTCGTAAAACGGCAACCGGATGCCCGATAAACAAACTCCCTCGGCTTTAATTTCAAATACCGATAAAATATTACGAAGCCCCGTTAAACGAAAGAAAATGACCAGCATATTCTGATAATTAATAATATCGCGTCATTACAACTTGTCTTGCTTGCTTCCCATTCAACATAACATGGCTAGGAGGGCAACTGTCCTGTAAATACTTTACATGTGTTCCTTTTCTCATTTTATTTTTTAGCTGCCTGTTGAATATCCACATACACTGCCAAACCTTTCAGTCGCCAGAAGAGGTTGGAAAACAGGATATTCCCAGAGTTCTGATGTAGCTAACCAAACTAACTATTGGTGATACGTGAAGGAACTTTCAAGAGGTATGGAAGTTACACATTATGCTTTTGCAAAGCTTACTGTGTTAAGAATATGTCCGGTGACTTATAATACATTCCGTGATTTGTGTTTACAGGATGCACATGTTATATTTGTCCTATGATGCCAAAGTAAAGTGAATAAAAGCAAAAGATGCAGGTTAATAGAGCCATTTCAATATGTTTTAACAATAGTTTAGATGCTGATTTTGGGGAGTGCAGATAGCAATGTGTGCATTTGTGGATATGTTTAAATTTTACCTTGTGAAATAAATAGTGCGCAGAAGTTTGGGTGTGTCTGGAGTTGAGAATTCTTAGATGTGAGTGCAAACATACCCAATTTCTGAGTTAAAACTATGTCTGGCCTTGTCTTTTAGGTTAGTTAGTAAATCAACAGTAATTAAACTTGCTAGACAGCATATCCCCCCACAACAGCCCTCTATGCTACACACCTGTCATAAGTAATAAAATAAGGCACAGTGTGATGACTCCTCACTCACAAATATAAAAATAAAGAAGGTGAATGCATTATGTTTTGCTGATGTACAACCATAAATGAAACAGATCCCAACATCACAAACATTTTCTGCCCCAAACAAGAAAAATTAAGGATTTATTGCAGCATGTACTACACCTTAGCACTGTAGGCCTAAGTTACAAAACATGCAGTACTCCCTCATTACCTAGAATAAGTTAACATTAATGTCAAATTCTAACTATGAAAACAAAGACGCATTTTTAAACTAAAAGATAATAAAAAAAAAACACACCATATACGACCACACAGCTGCACTCGCTTACGTATTACTAAGGCTGATCCACACGCACGGTTTTGAACTCCGTCATGGCTGCGCATGCAAATAAAAATTTGCAATTTTACTGTGTCCACACTGCACAGTTTTTCCCATTGAAATGTCTCACTTGCAATTAGTGTTCAAGTTGGTACAGACATTGGCTGTTGGGAGAAGAAAAGAAGAAGGAAGAAGAAGAAAACGCACTTAAATGTAAAAATACTAGATGATCTTTCCAAAAATTCTGTTAGTAGGATTTTTTGCTTTAGTCCATAGATGCTGTGGTTTGAATTTCAACATGTTATTCAAAAACACCTTATATGCATAATGCATATACACATTTCGGGGTCTTATATATTATTTTTCCCTGCAATTTGTTTTATCTTAAAAATGTTCAATTATTTGTTTATTAATTTTTTTTACGTATTTCAAATGCCAGTACAAATGGGTAGAATTATACATTTGAATTGTTATTTGTACTTGAATAATAATCTAAAAAAATGTCCATAGGATATCCACAATAGGTGTGTGATATTTTGGATATTGAACAGACATTTGGATATCTTTTGGAAGTCTTGTGGATTTAAGTTTACTACTCCTCGATATTCTTGGATGTACTGAATGCCAAAGTGACATCCATTACATATCTTTTGGATGTCTATGTGCTGTGAAGGTATAGTTCATTCATGGTTTCTTAGGATATTTTGGAACAAACCTTTGAAAAAGCATCCCAGCAGTAACATGTCCACCTGTTTTTTTAAATAACTTGTACACCACAAATATTTAACTATGTGANTATTTTGGAACAAACCTTTGAAAAAGCATCCCAGCAGTAACATGTCCACCTGTTTTTTTAAATAACTTGTACACCACAAATATTTAACTATGTGATTAACTTAAAGTATTATATTTTTGATTAAATGAAACTTTATCTTGCATAACTTATAATTGTATTCAAAACACTGTGAGAGCTGCGGTGTGTTGGTAATGGGTACTAAGAAATAGTTCACAGTTAAAATATTGTTTTAACGTAGTTTTTTGTCAATTAAAAGTTAGCTATTGAAATATTTAAATTTTTACGTAGCACTGATAGAAACATATTTCATCGTTACAGTTAAAATATCAGCGTAAAATATGGTGCGTAGGCCCTACTGATATGTTTTTTGTCTGAGGAATAAACTTGAATAGG